>JAVQJD010071549.1:0-14394 GCA_036023655.1 Nannoperca australis | reverse complement strand
AACACTCAACAGTTCTTACTAGAACTAAAAAGCTCTTATGCTTTGATCCAATAAAAGGACAAATTATCACGTGCAAAAGATTCAAGGAGAATGATTTACTGTGAAGTTGACACCTCTCTCTTGAAACAATCAATAAATAGAAAGGTTACAAAACAAGCTCCCCACCTCCTCCAGAAGCAGGACTAGCCACAGCCACAGACGCCTCCCCCTCCTCCCCAGGGGCCCCTTTAGTGGGGCTGCTGACCCCGACTTTGCTGCCCTCTTGAGGGGGGAGGATGAAGGTCGTGGAGCCTGTGGGCGTGGGGGTCGGGGTCGCGGTGTCATCGGCATTGTGGACGTGGCTGTCCTCCTCGGTGGTGAGGCCGTTATCCGTCTCCCAGCTGTCGCTCTCGTCCTCCCACTCCTCGGTGGACAGGACGCTGCTCGTCTCTTCCACCGAGTCGTAGTCGGTTTCCTCAATCTCAGACTCCACGTTGTAGAGGTGCTGTGTGTGTGTGTGTGTGTGTGTGTGTGTGTGTGTGTGTGTGTGTGTGTGTGTGTGTGTGTGTGTGTGAGAGAGATGATCAAGAAACCGTCAGCAACAGACACCTCACTTCTAATGTCATAAATTACAATTCAACAAGGATAAACGCTTACCTGCGGCAGGACGATGGTCATGGAGTTATCTGCCCACACCACCTCCACTTTGCTGCTCACATCCACCCTGGACACCTGGCCGACCGACGTCTGAGGGAAGGAGGATGTAGAGAAACAGCCATTTTCAACAACCAGCAACACGTCATACAAAATGAAAACAAGACTAGAAGGGTCTAAATAAAACCGACATAACTTGACTAAAAGAACAACACCTCACTTGCAGACACTACAGTTTACTACTCCATAATATGACTCTTGAATGAAGGGAGCGATATAGTGATGCATTTGATTTTCTTAAAGACTAGAGGAGTTAAAAAAGGTAACTTTTGTCCTTAAGGCTGCTCTAAAAGGCCACAAGTTCATTAAAATGAGATCAGTCTATCCTCATGGGTACATAAATGTGCTTTATCAATTGAATTATTAAATAGTTATATTAATATTAAATTGACATTTTGCCTTCATGGTGGTACAGAGTGTCTTTTGGGTAGCATGAATGTGTGTTCACTGTAATGGTTTTGATGTTGCAGACAACTAAAGTTTCCATTTTCTTCCAGACAAATACATTTTGTGTCATAAATTTTTGCATTTAGATGTTTCGGGAGTTATTTTGTGTATTTTGTTTTCGTCTATGTAACAGCTCCCAGCCCTCAGTAACTGTTTGCACAGGAAAACATCCTACAGTCCAACTGTATGCAGTCTAATACAGCTGTCCTGCAATAAATCCTCCTTTCACGAATATTATAATGTCCAGTGTGTTCAAACGGTGTCAGAGAGGTGTGGGTTGAACTGATCATTTTGAAGGCTGCAGTTTGTGGTGCTGTTGAATTGTATTGCATTATACAGTCAAGTGTTTCCGTTATTTTGTCCACCCCATCTGTGACAACGAGGGTAGACTAAATATAGGAACCCCATCAGTGCTGTGCATATGACAGAGAGGTGAAGGAACAGAGGTATTTTTAAGTCTTCTCACCTCGTTTTCGCAGTCGTTCTGTCCGTTCTCCGAGTTCCATATTCTGATCACGATGTCGGTGGTGCGAAAGTGGAAATCTGGGTGATCTGCGATGTCGTACACGCTGACATCCTCCTCCATGCCGATGACCTGGATTAGAGCAAAGCAGAACCATGTAATTTAAGAAGAACGAAAGCTCTAGAAAGCTGAGGAGCCACGTACAGCAGCCAGGTATCACACAACACGAGACCTGCTGTTTGATGCTGCATACAGCGTTCCCTACCTGCATTAAAAGGCTCGCCCTGTAATACTTCCCATCAAGTTTTGATTTTTCACACTCGGACAAACATCAAACATGACGTTCACTTTCTTTAAAGTCCTGACTGACCTCCACATCCTCACTGGTGGAGTTGAGTTTGATCCACTTGACGATGCATGTTCTGCCCTTGTGATCACCAGACTGGATCACACCATACACTCCTGGGTCCTGGACAGCTTGGGCTGAGAGAACACACACACACACACTGTTTAGAGAGGAAAGTACACAAGATACAAACACACCAAAGATTTATAACAACAAGCGTATTCGTCTGGAAGAAAACTGAAACTTTAGTTGGCTGCAGCATCACAGCCAACACCTCGGTTTTTGCAGTTCTTCTTACACAGACACACAAACTCGCCACAGTTTCAGAAAATAACCTAGATACTGTAGGTACTAGGTGGCCTATATAAAAACTAAATCTCATCGCAGTCCACAGGGACAGATATCCAACACACAATGCGTCTTTTCTAGTCTCAAAAAAGTGAACAAAGTCAAATACAACAACAAAACACATCCTCAAAGAAATGTAAGAATTCAGCCAATTTCCCTCACATCGTTTGTCTACCACGAAGTCTCCGGGACAAAACTCATGGCTGTCGAGGTGCTGGATGGGGATGAGGTCGTTTGATCGGATCCCTTTCTCCACCCGGCCGTCCTTCCACATCACATCAGCCGTGGTCTTTGTGGATACGACTTCCACTGCAACCCTGTACACACACACACACACGCACAGGTCAGATGCGGTTCACTCAGTTTGATTTGCCGTTTTCTCTCTCGTGGTTACCTACTTATCACTCAGTGCAATAAGAACAAGCCTGTATTGATTTAAATTCTAGTATACACATTTGGGGTCAATATCCTTTATGCACCACCAAAGATTGCTGACAGTGCAGACCTGATTTGTAAATCAATGTGAATCTTATGGCAACTAAAAGAACAGAAGATTTGCAGTGTTGTGGTCGACAAAGAGCATGAAATCGGATTTGTAAGCTGAGGATGAGTGTGACAGTGTGTGGCTGAGGAAATGACACCATCAGTAGTCTGAAAGACTTTCTGTGTGTGGCTGCTGTCGGGCTCCAGTGTCGCTGTCAGACAGATCGACACTTGAGCCCTTTGACAAACAACACAGAGGACGGAGGGACACATAGACGTGTTGTTGTTGTTGTTTTTCCAGGGTAAGCAGATGATGTCATTGGTTTCATTTTGACATCAGGTTCCCGATTCAGCTGCAGAGGTGGGGAGGTGGGGGGACTAAATGTGTAGGAAGCATCGGCACCCGCACCATCAGCTTTATAGATCTGCCAAATGTCAAAACACTTAAAATTGTTCCGCAGACTTAAAAAAAATAAAAAAAAGGCACTGGATCAATCACTGGTCCCTTTTGTGGTCTGAATCTACAGAAAAGTTGACCAGACGTACTAGCAGTAAGAAGTGAAGAGGATATTAATGGATAGAGTTATGATGGGATGAAACGTGAATGGGTCGTAGTAAACAGAGTGAAGACAGAAAATGTTTTGTGAAATGGTGTATCCCCCCCTCCCGCTGTTAACCCACCGGTCGCCAGGCTTGAACTCGCGGGAAAACTTGGTCCTCTTCTTCTTATGCTTCCTCTTCAGGTTGCGGATGGAGAGCGGGATGCTCTTCTTCCGGTTGGTTCCCAGACCGCCGCTCTGAGAAGAGGCGGTGGAGCTGGCCGATGACGTCAGAGAGCTGCCGCAGGGGTTATAGTCACAGGTCAATTATTAACAAACAATATCTAAAATCATACAAACTGTACACACACGTGCATACACAGGACAGTTTTCCTCTTATAGTTTAATTAATCAAAGAAACTATCAAACTTTCCCAAAGTCATCTTCAAACGATGTCCAAAAACCCAAACTATTTCATCATATCACAATTATGAAGCTTTTAAGGTTCACATTGTGTTGAGGCCGTGTGGTGTTTGAGAGATGATGATTCAGCCCCGGTCGCAACTGTAACTTTCAGAAAAAGAAGGCCAATCATCAGCCTTCGGTTGCCAAACTGATAAAACGTATATTTGAGGGGATAATTGTTCCGTTTAAACATATTTCAGTAATTTAAAAAAAAGTGTAATTTAAGAACAAACTTAACCAAGAAAAATCAACAATGAGACGAACACGATTAGATCTAAACTGCACATCTGCGAGCTAACCGGCTGGGGAAATCACAACAGGCAGAGTCATTCGCTATAAACTACTGCAAGCCTGGTGTAAAGAGGTCACCTGACTTCTTTTCTCCCAAAGTTTTCAACGTCACTTATTTTGCCGAATGTAAATAAGTGATTCACTTCAACAACACATTCACATCTTACACGTTTTAAAACAAATGTTAAAAGACCTGGTATCGTCAGTGTCCTCTGCAGCCTCGTCGTCAGCGTCCTGCTCCCCGTGTTCAGCCGAGGTGTCGTTGGCGTGCTGGGGGTCTGCAGGGTTCTGGATGGGAACCACGGGGCCGTTGTTGTTGTTGTTGGGATGAGACGAGTCTGTCTGCTCCGATTTGTGCTCGCCTGGTGAGACAAAACAGAGGAGGACACATCGGGATTTCAATATAAGATATGGATGATCTTTAAAAAAAAACTTAAAGTTAAACTTAAAACTTTTAATCCAAAGTTTTAAGTTTAACTTTGGATTAAACAAAATCACGAAGAATACATATATATGTGGAGCCATGAAAATTGGTGAAAGTACCTCAGGTTTTTATTTTTCTATGGCTTTACAGAGAGACACGCAGTCATCTTCTATTTTCCTGGATCATGCAGACAAGATATATTTCTCAGTTTAAGTGTGCTGCACTCAGCACAGTTACCAATTAGTCCGTTAGCTCTGTGCTTGAGGAAAGGACTGCCTCACGTCTCTTAGGAACTTTAAATCACACTGACTCTGAGACACTTAGTTCTCAGCTACTTCAGGGAGGATGTGAGCAGAAAATAATGCTCGCTTTTCTGATAATGATAAAAGATTAAGCCTTATGAGTGAGTGAGTGGGAATGTATGTACATTTAACGTTGATTTATAACCCCAATGTATCTGCACTCTCTCTCACTTCTGTTCTACCGATATTAAAAGCTTTGACTTATTGCTTGCAGGGAATTATAGGAAATTCTCTTTTTTCCCCTAATGATTAAGTGCAATGACCACTGCAGCAGCGGGCATAGACTTAAGACACATTAGTTGTATTTACTGTTTATTGTTATATTTACAAGATCAAGCTTTCTCAAAAACCAGCTCAAACTACAAACTTACATTTGGTTAATAAAGAGTTGAAACAGTAACATTAAATCATGTAGTGCAAGGTGTGGACATGCCAAAATAATGAACAAATTCATGTTCAATTGTTAAAATAACGTGTTCGCAATAAATCTTTGCAAACTATAGAAAAGCTTTTTCCAAACATGAAAAGAACAGAAAAAATGATACAAGGCCCTTAAGCAGAATATAACCTTATGAAACAAACTGCACGATTTGTTCTGTTATTTGTGCAACCTGACTGATAAATTCATAGATTAACAAATATTAATGATGTTTGATTTCCCTTTCGCACGTCTATTTTTAGGTGAGTGAAAGTCTTCATAATTAGAGTCTTGCTGAGCTCATGATAGAGGCAACAACACAGGGAAGAAGTGTGTGTGTGTGTGTGTGTGTGTGTGTGTGTGTGTGTGCGCGCGCCACATGTTCCTCAGAATACTGTGTTTTTTATGCAGTGTTATTTGGCACCTTGTGCGTCGGCGTTCTCCGTCTTCTTCCCCGAATGCTTCTTGAACATCCTTTTCAACTGCAGGAGAGAGAGAGAGAGAGAGAGAGACACACACACACACACACACACACACACACACACAAAGAGTGAGAGTTTGAAGATGATCAAAACATGCCTCGCAGTTCATGTATTGACAGTCTCTGTAATACCAAGCAGTATCCAATCCAATATTCGAGGACAACTTTCTTAAAGTCGGCACCATGATCCTCTTCTGTTCTTTAACGTCTTGTGTAAAACAGGTGATTACAAGTGTTCATATTCTTCTGAGAGGATAACAGGTTGTATCGACCTACATTTTTACAACAGGTAACAAGTTCTTCATACATTGTGAAGGAGCACAATTAAATCCATACTTTGAGATGTACAAATAACATTTTACCCACATTTCTAACCATAGGGTCTTCAGGCAGGACAGGGGCACCCTCGGGTCCTTCACAGGTGATGCGTGTGGCATCCCCCTTAGCAGGGAAAACGTATAAGTCCCTCTCTCCCAGCTGCCTCTGGGTGTGGTCATAGTATCCCAGACGCCTCACCCTAAACCCAACCAGCACAGTAAAATGATACACCATCAGTTTGTTTTTATTCTGTATTTGTTGTCATACTCGACAGTCCTGTACACACACTGACTGAAAACTCAGTGAAGAGTCAGCATCCCTTAAGACTTAAGATGTCCCTAAAAATCTTACCAATTAACACATTGTGGAATACCACAAGCACAATATGCGATTTTAACATTTATTTAAATTCTTAAAGCTGTGAGGAAATAACAGAATTAATGACACTTCAAACAATGAGAATCAAAGCTCACAACAGCCGCAACTATCAGGAGGCATGCATAAATCTGTGTGAGGTCACGTGTAGGAATATTTTGACTGACCTGCAGAGATTTTCCTGTGTGATGGTGGAGGGAGGAGGGTAGACGCTGTCAGAACCTTTGGGAGAGTAGCTCTTCGTGATCCACGTCACCTTCAGCTCTACCACTTTTACCTGCGGAGAGCACGATGACACCACAGAGACCATTTAGGCAATTTAAGGTACACTAGTATGCATAAACCGGAATTTGCTCGAGCATATGACTCCAATATAGTTTTTCATTAAAATGTAAAAAAAAGAAATAAAAAGAGAAAGCTTTTGTGCACAGCATGCACCGCAGAACTGGAGGTGCTGGTGTGTGGTGACCACACACACTCGGCACATAAAAGACAATGAAGGACTTTTATTAACACTGCTAAGAGCTATGCATTTCACTCAATGATTATGCTATCACCATAGTTTCTGAACTAAAACAAAAAGAGCTCTTCCTTGTATTATGCAGAAGGGAATGAATTATCTAAACTTTAAGAAGTGCTGCAGATACAATGACCAAATGGGTTGTTTCCCCTCACTCAAATATAGGATGCTGCAGTGAAAAGAAGACTGGACCGTCACCGTCGTCTCACCTCTTCTACCACCACCCTGAACTTGCACTTCCTGCTGAGGACAGGTTTGACCCCGGACAGCCACTGTACATTAGAGAAGACTTTGGCTGGACCAATCAGAACCTGGCCTGGGTAGAAACCATACGCCTCATCGAAGAACAGACCCTGAAGAGCAAACACAGTAACAATGACACTATGTGACTAAAGAACTGAGAACGTGATAATAATGCATATAATTAAACAAAAAGAAAATATGTAAAATCCCATTAATAAACATTAGGAAGGACATGGTGAACCACCAAACTGTAACAAAAAAAAACAACACAAACTAGAACATTTCTGATTAAACAAAGTTAAACTACTCTGAAAAGCAAAGCAGAAATATAAAAAAGTTATATTCTAAATAATTGTTTTCTAGAAAGGGGCAAAAACTATTTAAAAAAAAAAAACTTCCTCTTGTTCTACACACATGGATTTTACATTTAATGTAAATTGAAATGAAATTAGGCTGAGAACCACAAAATATAACATGCAAAGATACATCAAGGCTATTTTTAGAATGTTAATGTGAGTGTCAAGGAATAGAGGACAAGACAAATAAATACAATTATTCCCTCGTTATAGAATATAACAAATAAGAAGTATTCACAGATGAACCAGCTGTTTCCGTCAGCTTTTTGTAAGGGGATCTGACCCCTGACTAACAGCTGTTCTGTTCAGGCTGGATGCACCTGGGGTGACAGATAAGAGCTCGTGGCTACATACCGAATCACTGACGTGTGGACAGACGTCGTACAGCTTGGCACCGTCCTCCACGCTCATGGAGCACCTGTAGAGAGGCAAAGAGACCGAGGCGACCAGTTGACATTCACTGGATTTGGCAGAAATGAATGTGTGACGGCACGCGGACACTCCGACATGGTCACAGTACATGCTGTATAACCACACAAACACAGTCTACCTGGCTCCATTGGAGAGCTTGAGGATGATGTGATTAGTCAGATCGTACACCTTCCCCAGCCAGAAGTCGTAGGCGATGTAGTCGCCGTACATAAAAGACTGGAAAGGAAAACGACAACAGGAAAACTATCAATTTTACTGAAAGTTGCAGAGGTTTCTCATTGCCACTACCATTTCTCTCTCTCTCTTACCCAGATGTGCTGCAGGTCTTTGCTGTTAACTGGATACAGAACACAGTTTGTCCCCACTAGTTTTACTGCACACTCGATGTCTATGTTGGTCACAATACCACACTGGTTGTCCTGTAATGCAACAAATACAAGTTCAGCATATCATCATGTCAACTATCGTCACTGCTACAGTATCCTGTTCAGAAACACTATATGCTTTTTTTAACTTTCCTGAGGTCCACAACCATCACCTGGTTTGACAGTATGCCAACAAGACTAATCAAAGAGTAATGCTGTATTAATATTTGGGAGTGGCACTGTGTTAACACGAGAAGTCCTTAGTCCTCTGTAAGTGTCGACCTGCAGGATTATTCCAGTCACGTCTGACGCAGCAAATGAAAGCGAGCAGTGAACGGTGACATGACTGACAATAAGAGCGCGAATAGATTGAAAAAAACGAACAAAAGAGTGACATGAAGAAAAAATATCAAGTTCACGTTTCGTTTTCAAAGCCAAATTTTCTATTTGCCAAATGTCACCGTCACTGATCTGGCGCCATAACAAGACCGAACGAGAGAGGTGAAGTGAAAAGGAGAGTCACAGACAAAGAACAAGATGCATACCAAGTGCTCCACTTACATTAGAATTGTTTCGCCGCACGATGTCTCTGATGACAATAGATCGATCTTCAAGTTTCAGCTGTAAAAGAAAGGAGCAAACAAGTTTAGAAAACGGTGGCTTAGACGGCTGGGTGATCTTACACCAACAGAAGCTGCTGCTGGGATCATCACACTGCAGAGGAGAACTCTTTACGTCGATGACCCTGTGGTGAACCCCGAAAAAAGAAAAGAAAAGAAAAAAACTACACACAAATCATAGTCCCACTTACACCACGACAACTTTACTGATGTGATTTGTCGCACCCTTGTCGTGTCCACGCACAGTCAGCAGAGCATCCAAACAGAGAGACACATTACACCTAGCTGGCCAGCATGAGCCTCTAGTGTGAGTATCCAGCAGTGAGATGCGCACTGAGTCAGCAAACATATTTTCATTATCAATTATTAATCAACACGCTGACATAAAAATAGGATCTGTTAAACTATACGGTTTACAACTTACAGAACCGACATATTGATGGACGGATGAAGCCAAAACAGCATCGATCAAGAACTACAAGCCCGGGGAGGCAGAGGGCAGAAAACAGGAGCTGCTGTGATAAACTTGGCACAGCCTCAGCTCCCAGAGGGATACCGTGTTCCTGTGGGCAAAGATTTGCTGTGTCACCGTGCCTGTTCGCGGGGCCATGTTGCTTCAGGCGCCAGTGATTAGATATGATCCAGGAAGGCCCGTTTGAATGATAGATCCGTGATTTTGAACGCTAATCACGCATCCAAACACTGAACAGTGGTATATAACTACTACTAATGGGATCTTGCAACTCCCCCTCCTCCCCCCTTGGATTAGACAGTTTGATTAATGCTGTGACTTTATTTGCCGCTTGGCGTAAGCAGCTTAGGCACTTTGCTTTATACATAAAAAGGTTAAATTACATTCACAGCATATTTAACATTTCTACGACAGATTCAAAGGTTTGTGTGAGAAATGTGGTGTTTTATTGTGTAGTGTGCTTTCTTTAATAAAAAAAATAGATATGGGGATTATAGATATATATGAATGTTGTTGTAATGCTCTTATCATGTATGATGAAATTGCAAGAATTATATATGTAATGAATATTTTAAATTTCTCTCTCAAGAAAAGTGAATGTTACTTTTGAGGCTTAGAGTTACACTGAAGACATGCAACTATAATGAATCACTGAGAAACACCATTAACCGTTTAAAGTATGTTTTGTCTTCTCTATTGGCAACAGATACAACACACGTTCTGTTATTCCAACCTTGTGCCTCACAGAGAGAGAGATGTGTTTAATGACATTGGTTTGTGAGACACGAAAAATAAAGTAGCACAAGCAACAGCCCCCTTCCACAGCCGAACAGAGACAAAAACATTATTGTTGCCGATCTGAAGCCACCACAGGTCTGTGTGGCAGAAAGTGAACAATAGTTAAAAAAAGTACACGAAATTGCTTATAAAAAGCTACTGCGGGAGGCCCAGCTTCTACTCTAGAAGCTACGGCACAAGCTGCTCTGCTGGCAGGAAGTAAACAGCGAAGTGGCAGCGAAGTGGCAGCCATAGGCTCGGAGTTTGGGCAGAGACAGATGGAAGCAGAGGAGGAGAATGCAATTAAGGAGTAAAGAGAGTGAAGAAATTAAAAAACACAAAGGGCTGCTGCATGTTAAGGGGGGTTGTTATAGTACGTTACTGGGCTGTCACAGAGATGTATGAGCACACCTCGCTGCAACCCTACACCACTGAATTCTGGGAGAGGATGAGCCACTGAGTGAGAGTGAGAGTGTGTGTGTGTGTGTGGGGAGGGGATACAATCGATGGGCCGCCATGTTCCCTTGTTATCTATGAAACAGCAGCCTGTCTGCTCCTCATGTCTCTGCTGCTGGGGAGTTAGAGTACACACACTTCTCATCTAAACCTTTTAGCTGAGAGAAGAACAGAAGAACAAAATATATATCTTTTTTATCTTTTGCACAGATGTACAGAGATAGCTCTTCTTCATTACTATTCTTTCAGTGCATCATGCTACAGTGCGCTACTGTAGTAATTGATTTCCTCACCAGTTCAAAAACACTGTTTAAATAAATACCATTTACCCCACTGTAAGAGAGCACGTGCACCTCAGGTCACATCTGCTCCAGGCTACTAACAACCACACATGCTGGTCAACCAGCAGCTATGAAATGGCTGTTTGGCAACAATCCTAATAAGTGCGCTTTTATTTCAGATTTGAATGTCCGATACCTTGCAACTGTATCGTGTCATTTACAGCAGCATGTCACTGCAGTCGGAGTGATTACTCTCCAGGAAGAGACAAACAAGAAAGGAGATCATCACAGATCATAGTGATAAGAAAAAAGAGCTATCCATCCATCTATACACCTTTTATCACAGTTTGTTTCATAATAGGAAGGAATTTCCCTGAGATGAAAGCATTAATGCAAACACATACTGCAAAATGATCAGAAAACTAGACTTGCTAGGCTACAACAAAGCAGCTGATTGTTGCTATGGCTCATGTGGGGAGATGATGGGGAGAGGAGGGAAGGTGGTCGTGGACACCGAGAAAAGTGTGTGTGGTACCTGGCTCCTTGGCTGCCTCTCCATTCAGGCTGATGAAGGCAGAAGGGGCCAGATTGATTACAGGAATCGATGGCGGACAGTATTTGCTTTGACTTCCCGGCCTAATTAACACAAGTCATTCTTCAGGTGATGTAAAAGGAGGAGGAAGCGAGGGAGAAAGAGACACTGCAGAGGACTGCAGCTCAGAGCCACGCCTGTTCTCCGCTCTGACAGACAGTTTTCTAACGCAGGCGTTCGGTTTTCAGCTTAATTTCGATACTAAAAAGCCATCCGATCCACAAAACACAAATAGACACAAGTGGTTTCAGTAGTACTAGCTGAACATACTGTATTTCTCTCTACAAATGACACCCAGAACTCTACATATATCTTAAAAGTGATATTCCACCCACAGATACCGTTAAAATATCGATCTGTGATAATGAAAGGGCAGTCATCATACAGCGCTACATGCTGCACATCAGCCTTTACCCTCAGGCTAATCTTGGTTCTGCTATATCATTTGAGTTTGGGGGAATTTTAAATAAATTCACCAATCTCCAAGAGGAGGTGGACCGACTCTTATTAGGAGATGCCTTCTGAATCTACACCCTTACCTTCACTGAGCCTTGCGGATTCTGCATGGAGGCTAAAAAAATATTTAGGAAAATACTTATTTGCTTCCACGCTGAGAGTTTGATGAGAAGATTGCTACCACTGACTCTCATGTCGATTGTAAATATGTAGCTGAAGACAGCAGCCGGTTAGCTTAGCTTACCATAGAGACTGGAAACGGGGGGAAACAGCTAGCATGGCTCAGCACCTCTAAACCACACTAATCTACACATTGTAACTTGTTTGTTTAATCCGTACAAAAGACAAATGGACTTTAACATTGACGGGGGGTTATGTGACTAACTTTTTCTTGGCTGGGACCAGTTGCCAGGCAACCAGCGGACAATTCAGGAAGGTTTTTGTAGCCAATATCCCCTACTAGCTACCAATTTAGATTTCTCTCTCCAACAATTATTTTAACATTGTGTATTGTAATGGAGGGTCGTTACATTGTTTTATGGAAATAACTTGATAATACTATGTACTGGTCTTATTTGCAATATTGATGGGTTTGTAGTTTTCCAGTATGTACTGAAAAGTACCATCATGCAGCCTTTTAAAAGACACACAAAGATGTTATTCTTGCTGACTGGACCACTGCTCAGGCTGAAGCTGATCCATCTATGCTGGGAAGGACATGAGGTAACCACTTCATGGACTAATGGGGCTGATAAATGTACGGTAATATTAGCCTTCCGTTCAACAATACCGCCTCACATTCAGCCCTGAAAAAAGGACATGACATGATGTCACAGTTTCTGAGTGATCACGAGTTGAGAGTGAGATGGTGGTCGAATCAAGCACAATCTGCACAAGCCCGAAAAGGTCTGGGAGAAAAGGTCTGATAGGTAAAAACACCTGTGTGGGTGTACTAAGGGTGTGTTCCTTCCCTGGCTACTTCCTGTCTCGCTTCTCTGCTGTCCATCTGTATGCTCACTGCGTTCCACACATTTAAAACAAAATGTCTAAAATACCGTGCTACTCATTCACAAACCCTTCGAGTTTGTGTGCATTGGTTTGCGCAGGTTAGAGCACCCACCTCCTGCTCTCCCATTGGTCAGGAGAACCGCTCTGTCAAAGCTTTCTCATTGGCGAGCCTGATGCTGCGCAAGGTTGTCACACTAGACAATGACTTAGCAAGCATGGTGATCTTAGTGACTACTTTGATGAGGATAAATAACAAAATATGAAATAAGTCTTTACTTGCTACATTTAAATGTTTGGATTTAACCTAAACTATGATGATATACAGTGGTATGTAGATATACAGGTGTGCTGCATCACTTAAATGGGATGAGACAAAAAAAATTTACTAAATAAAAACCATAATGATAAGTCCTTGAATCCTTGGTTGATATGGCGATAAACAACCAAATCATCAATCAATCCTCACACCCTGATACAGTCACCTCGACGCTGCAGGACAGTATAGCTGTCTTGCTGAAGGCTATAGATTGGGATATGCAGGAAGGGTGCACACACAGCGCTATTAAAAAGAAGGTACAGGGCTTTTTACCCACGGAGACCACAAGGGAATGACAAGAAGCCTAAGAGTACACTGTCTATTACAGAGCATTCTCCTTAGTGTGTAGTTTCAGAGATTCAATAAAAAGCACCAATGGAGAAAGAAAGAAAAAAAAAAAAGACAAAAAAGGGAGGAAGGCACTTTGTGTACCACAAGCAGAAGAATATTGAAAAGACAGAAGAGGTTGATAAAGACAGAATATAAGATGAAGAGTAAGAGTGAGAGTAAGAGATGGATGGGATGAAGAATACTCGAGAGTAAATCACAGAGATGAAGGTAGAATAGATGGAAAAAGTCGAGGAAAATGAATGGAGAAGATGGTGAAGGGGAGGAGGGAGTGAGGAGAGGAAGACAGGGTGTGACGGGGAGAAAATGAAGATGAGCCGTGATCGAGGCACAGAGGAGACAGCAGCCAGCCCAACAAGTGGGAGATCGAGACGGATCCCAGGAGAGAGACGGAAAGAGTGAGGAAACAACAAAAGCAAGAGCCAGAAATAGACGAGGACAATATCGGAAAAGGGGGGGGAGGAGAAGGGTAGGGCGAGAGAAAGAGAGAGAGAGGTAGAGAGGTAGAGAGAGAGAGCGCAGACAGTCTCCTCAGCAGGCAGGGCCAATACTGCAGAGGAAAAAGGGAGAATGAGAAGATGAGGGAGAGAAAGAAGAGATGGGAGGAAAGAGGGCTGGTGAGATGGACACAGGCTCCAGCAGCAAGTCACTTCAGAGTCCGTCTATATATATGTATGTGTGTGTGTGTGTGTGTGTGTGTGTGTGTGTGTGTGTGTGTGTGTGTGTGTGTGTGTGTGTGTGTGTGTGTGTGTGTGTGGG
>JAVQJD010071547.1:0-13570 GCA_036023655.1 Nannoperca australis | reverse complement strand
ACAAATGACCTTCTAATTGCATCAGACAAAGGACTTGTCTCTGTACTCGTCCAATTAGATCTTAGTGCCGCATTTGATAACATTGACCATCACATTCAATTACAGAGACTAGAACCTTTAATTGGCATTAAAGGCACCACACTAAGCTGGTTTAAAACATATTTATCAGATTGATATCAGTCTGAACATGTTAACAATGAATCCTCTATGCACAACAAAGTTAGTCATGGTGTTCCACAAGGTTCTGTACTTGGACCAATTCTATTCACCTTATATATGCTTTCTTTAGGCAAAATTATTATGAAGCACTCCATACATTTTTATTGTTATGCAGATGATACCCAATTATATTTATCGATCAAGACAGATGTAACCAATAAATTAACTCAACTTCAAGCATGCCTCAAGGACATAAAAACCTGGATGTCCTGCAATTTTCTGATGTTAAACTCTGACAAAACTGAAGTTATTGTACTTGGCCCCGAACACCTCCGAAACACATTATTTAAAGACATAGTTTCTCTAGACGGCATTGCCCTGACCTCCAGCAACACCGTAAGGAATCTTGGAGATATCTTTGATCAGGATGTGTCCTTTAACACTCACATAAAAACATTTTTCGAGGACTGCCTTTATTCACTTATGTAAAGTTGCAAATATCAGGCACATCCTGTCTTAAAAAGATGCAGAAAGACTAGTCCATGCATTTTTTATGTATAGACTGGATTATTGCAGCTCTCAATTACCAGGCTGCCCTGATAAGTCCCTTAAGACTCTCCAGCTGATCCAGAATGCTGTGCAACGTTTTGAGGAAGATTCCAGGAGCTCAAAGTGGTGAGTATTAAGCCTTCAGGACAGCATATGGAGTCAAAGTTGAGTCAGAAAGACAAAATCAAACACTCCACAGTGCAGCTGGCTTAAACCACAAATATCTGGGTATTCCTGGGTTGGGTCATTTCTGTGTAATACATAGTTCTTCTTTTGGTTAAACACCTGTGTGGGGTTTAAAGAAGACTTTTATCAGAAAAGGCTATTGGAGTCGATAAATAAATTGATTTATGTATGTTGTTCAGTTGCTTTATGCTTCCTGACTTGGCATCATGCATGTTGTTTGTGTTTATCTCACCCCTAAAGACCTCCGGTCCACAAAGGTGTCATATCTATCTATTGTCACGTCAAAGAGCAGGAAATGTGAGTAACACAGGCGTCACAGATTTTCTTCTAGAAATCCCCCTGCAAAATCCATAACAATAGCTATTGTTTTAGGGGAAGTTATGTTACATTTCTGGTTTAAGTTGTTCAAACAATGTACAATATTGAAACAGCTGCTCTGTTATCAAAACCAGATGTAGTAGAAAAGGTGTTGGGTAAAGAAACTCATCTGGTAAAAATGTGTAATTCTGTCAAGATTCAGGAATACATGCCTTTTTGTGGTCTTGATTAGTGATGTTGCTGTCTGCATGTGGCTACAGGCAGATTATTCAAGATAATGTATCTGTCAGTATAGCAGTGGCAGTGGTACATCTACCACAAATGACACAGAAAACAGAGGAAACTGACCGTTAATATTATTTGGAATCCACCATAATAGATTCTGAATAAATCAGTTTGAATAATCTTGAAATAATGCAAAAGACCTCAAGAAAGGTTCAATTGAATTCAATCAATGTGTTGCAAGTGTTTCAAAGGAACACTGGACCAAACAAATATATATAAATATATTATCCAATTTCACAGCTTATTAAGAGAACATTTAAAAAAAACCTGAGGGATCATGGAATAAAGTACGTCTACAAACCAAATTTCTGTTATGGGAAAAAAAATTGTCATATTACTGATGAATCTTAAACCTATCTTTACACCTTTGAATGGGTTGTGCTCTTCTGCACCCACTGCACTATTGTACATATTACCAATTTTGGATATACTTAACTGTATTGCTGTGGTTTAAGGGGAAGGAGGAAGTTGGTAAGTGTCACAGTGTATGTGTCACAGGACATGACAAATTCTTTCATCCAGACTTTGCTGATCAGCAATTGGGTGTCGTAAATGTTTTCAAATTTATTAATCCCTCCTACTTGTAGCCTGTGTTTTTAAATGAGAGGGCATGCGGGGAGGATCAGCACTGCAACAGAACAACCAACAGCGTGAGTCTGAGTCCTGCCACAACTCAGGTGCATATCAGAAGATACAGAGTGGAGATAACAGTCACATCGACCAGAAGAAGTAACAGAGCTTCATCAGGATTGCAAGTTTGGACAGAAAGGTAAACATATCTCTAACAGAGCTTCCTAGACTGTGATATTCTGCAAAATGTAAGACGTTGTTTTATTTTAAGACAAGTTAAGTCAATTTTATTTATATAGCTCAATATCATAAATCACAAATTTGCCTCAAGGATCTTTACAATCTATAAAAAGTACAAAACCCTCTGTCCTTAGACACTCGATTCAGATAAGGATAAAAGACCTTTAAGCGGGAAAAACTGAAGAAACAGAACAGGACATGCAATAGAGTATCTACAGAATAGACTAAATAGTAAAATTATAGTATGGCAATTATATGATGATACTGTGTCCCAGAAAGATCTGGAAATTCAATGTTTGAACTGTACACACTGCAAAACTAATGTGATGTAATGGTGTGCGCATGCCATAATCTTACCTAAATTGATATTGCACTCACTGTGCAGATAGATATTATGTTTACAGTACAGAGAGCACACAGTGAGCATGTTCTATCTGCTGCTCGCACATTAAAACATCCAGAAGTTTTTCCTCTGCAATAGATGTACACATGCAACCAACAGAAATGTAACACTGTGTGAACTGAAGATGGGCAGACTTAACCCCGGACAGAGAAACCACGTGTTTGTTCAATAGCCGCACTTTCTGTCTTGTCATGTGCTTAAAGTTAAACTCCATATAAAGGAAAAGCAGCCTTGTGTTTGTTCCATTTCTGTAATGTTTTTTCTATTTTCAGTTCATCATCAGACATAAATATCTCCAAAAAGGAGAAGTGAAACTAGAAGTGAAGATGAACCTGATAGTCATCCTCGTCGTCCTTGCAGCATTCAATGTTGATGTGGTAAGCACAACAATAGGAAACTACAAGAAGAAGTAACTTTATGTTTAACAGTCATCTCCTAAGGTGTTCAGAAGGATTTATAAATCTGTATATCAACCGAGTTTGTCTGTGCTCATTTCAGGCTTTGTCAAAAAGATGGCCTAAAAACACTTTGTCACTTAAACCCCGGGGCCTTTACAGCGGTAAGTCAACTGTCAAGGTTACATATATTCTTAATATTTTACATTTGTTGCATCTGGTGACAGACGTTAAATGTTCTCCTCTCTCTTTGTAATGTGATCTTCAGAGATGTGTCTGTCTGGGGATGGGAGCAGTTACAGGGGATCTGTTTCCGAGTCATACAGAGGCAGATGTCTCACCTGGAGCAGGTTTAAGGACCCTTGGGGAGTTTCAAAGGGAATCGGCAACCATAATTACTGCAGGTATACCTTCAGTCACCAATCTGGCACCTAGATATGTTAGTGAGAGGTCTCGTGTGTTTAATAAATACTTTACTTGAATACCAGGAATCCTGACCAAAGCTTGATGCCGTGGTGCCGTGTCCGAAGAGGAAGGAAGACTGTGAAGGAATTCTGTGATATTCCCAGATGTAAGGCTGAGACTGGGAATTAAAAAAACATTAACATATTGTATGTTTGATTTGGGTTTTCCTAATGATCTCCATTTTCTGCTCCCACACAGGCTCTACACCAACAGCAAAACCTCCTGTGGTTTTACCTGTGGACACAGGTACTATTGTTGTTTAAATACACTTTTTCTCAATGTCATCTTATGATTCCCTTCATCAGCACTCACTGACTCATCCTGTGTGTCCCTGCAGAGCTGACATGTGGTGAGAGGTCTGAGCGGAGGCTGCATAAAATAGTGGGTGGTTCATTCACACCTATAGAGTCGCACCCATGGGTCACTGCTATCTTTCATCGAGGCCATCGTTTCCTCTGTGGTGGCTCTCTCATCGCGCCCTGCTGGGTTGTCACTGCTGCACACTGCTTCTATAATGAGTGAGACATAACACATAGAAAACGCAACACACTATCATTCCTCCACTGCAGTTCTCACTATGATGGGTATGTAATATGTTTACACACTTGTGTTTGGTTTGTGTTCAGTGATGAGATCAAAATGGAGCATCTGTCTGTATACCTGGGGAAGACTGCTATCAATGAAACAGATGCTGACAGGGAACAGCATTTCACCGTGGAAAAACTGATCATCCACCAAAAATACAACAAGTCCAACTACAACAATGACATAGGTGTGCACAATTGCACTGTGTGTAGGTTATGTATAAGAGTGAGAAAGGTGAACAGCTGCTTTGGGTGCTTTATGTGCAGGACTCATAGCTGTGTTTCTCTTTGCATTTCAGCTCTGTTGAAGATCAAAAGCAAAAATGGAGGATGTGCGGTGAAGTCAGCGTCTACACGGACAGTGTGTCTTCCTCCCCTTCACACTCACCTTCCTGCAGGATTTCACTGTAGCATCGCAGGATACGGGTTGGAGAAATCTAGTATGTACTGCAGAACCTCTAACCTACAGATTCATGAACGTTCTTTAAGGCGTTTCAGTGATTCTTACATCTGTTTTGTCTACAGCGGCGTGGCATAACTCACAGTACCTGAAACAGGCTGAGGTGGAACTGATCTCCCAGGCCGACTGTGAAAGGAAATCATACTATGGAGATTCCGTCTCTAAGAACATGCTCTGTGCTGGGAGCCCTGACTGGAGCACTGATGCCTGCAAGGTGAGCAAAGATCCCAGGGTGTGAATATGGGTGTATGTGTGCACTGGGAAAGAGGATGAAAAAGGCCTAAAGAGAAAAAAGAAGGCTTTTTGCAAACAGTGAATGTCTTTACTCTAGCTTTAAATGTCAAAAGCAGTAGTGCATAAAAAAGCACTGCTAATGTTAAGAAAGAAATTATTGTTACTTTATTATACATCAAAGTGTATATTAACAGTGGTTTTCTTTGGCTGAAGGTCCTGCCTGTTGTCCAATATTTATTCTCATTCAGGGGTTCAACCTTTCTTTACGTTGTGAGCACTGACTAATAAGTGTGTCCTCTCCTCGCAGAATGACTCTGGTGGTCCGTTGGTGTGTGAAGTGGCAGGTCGGATGTTTCTGTTTGGGGTGGTGAGCTGGGGGGATGACTGTGCCAAGAAGAACAAACCAGGGGTTTACACGAAGGTCACCAACTACAACAATTGGATCGCAGCAAAAACAATGCTCCCCAAATACACGGGGGGATTAATGTATCCCACAAAATGAAGCTGTAGCAGAAAGTTGCCCATTGGGCATTTCATTTCTTGAAGGAAGTAGTTTTATAGGCTATGCAAGCAAGTTGCTTGGTTTGGTTTCAATAGTAGCTGATAGGCAGTGAAAACAGTTTTGCACAGTTAAGATTTATTGTAATGGTTGAAAGTGAATGTTTTTTTAAATGTATTCTATTGTATATCATGTATAATACTTTTTATAATATTTTCATGAACATCTCATACTAAGAGTATGGGTATTTTAAAACAAGCTATTATAAAGTTTATTTATCTATTTTAATTTAATAAGCATTTCCTCTTGTAAAAGGCTGGCCCTGCCGTTGAACATTTAAATGCTAAATAAAATATTTATATTACTTATTCGTCGTGCTCATTAATTTCCAAACCCCAAGTATTTCTGTGTTTCGCACATAAAAATGTACACACCCTGTTGCTGGCTTACAGGAGGCCCACATATTTCTGTTCCTGTGTTCGTGCTGTTTATCAGAAGAGGAGCAACAGCGACCATCTGCTAGAAAACATAAATGTGTGTCTAACAAGTGAAATATACATTTTATCAGATGAACTGCATAAATACTGCAAAAAAGAAGATTCAACAAGTCTTGCACTAAAACAATTTGTGTGAGTTCCCTTCAGTTCAGCATGTCCTTAAGTAAAAGAGTCCCTAAGTCAAACACTGGAGGGCACTGCATAACATACAGACAGCTCAGCAGTCTCATACTGAGAATATCACATAAAATATTTTTGTTTAAACAACGGTGACAGTCAAACTCACCCAGTATCTTCATAACTGAGGGCAGTTTCACGTTTAACCCACACTTGTTACACTTCTTAGAAACAGTGAAACAGTCAGTTGTGCAGCAATTACTGCTTCACTTCTGAAGTGCCATACAACTCAAACTGTAAATTCTAAATATAATGGGGGCTTTGATCTTATATCTCTTTAAAGAAGCTAAGAATTATTCCATTAAACATATATCGAATGGACTGCAGGCCGATGGTTCTATCCGTAAAGCATGCATTAGGAAGCAATTTGGCTTTGCATTTATTTAGTCATAAACAAAAGTATTGGACACCTTTACCTAATGATGGTGCTATAGATGAAAAATCACCAGTCATTAGGATTCATCCTCTGGGGACACTTATTATCTATACAAAATTTCATTTAGTTTATTTCAGTTTATGTTTTCTGAATCATTGCAGTTTTACTGTATTAGCACAAATGAAGCAGTTTGTAGTATTTTGTAGTATATATATAACAGTAGTATATAACCAAGTACAGATAATACAGTGTTGACTTTGGGTGGACAAACACCAGCTGTGTGTGTGTGTACACTGACAGCACATAGTTTCTGTCCTAAAATCAGCCCTTTTAAATGCTTTTGTTTCTAAGCAGATCTAAGAAAAACATATTTATTGTCTGACTCAGTGTTGTTCACATCCATATGCAGCATTGTACAGAAGTATTTATGCTAAACATGGTTCTGCTGCAGAGTGTGTGCGGTAGGCCGAGCGTCACATCTTGTCAGGCAGCTTATGATTCCCAGGAAAGTCTCAGCGCGGAGCAGCGAGTGCTTGTATGTTCAGTTGTCCGATGACTTACACCTCTCTGTCTAATACCCCATACCTCCAACACCAAGCGCCCCTCCCAAAAAAAGAAACATGTCACAGGAACGCTAAGCACCACTGCTCCAATCATGACACGCAATCAATCAATGCAATTGTATTTACAACAGCAACACAGAGAGGTCCCAGAGAAATTGTGGTGTAATCATCTGAGTACACTCTGTTGCACTGAACAACCACAGTCCAGCTGGTCATCGCATCATTATTGAGAGCATACTTCAAAACCTCTCCAAGCAACCTGTTGCAATGCTTTCTATCAAAGTCTGTTTAGACAGGTCCACATATACAGAGAGTTCACAGCAACACTACTGGAGCCAACCACAGGTCGTCCTATTCCCCCTCAATTATTCACAGAGAGCAGTTTACTTTACTGCTCTTCTACTCTGCCTCAATCCATATATGGATTTGAGATACTGCGAGTATGAGTCTTACTCCTCTTTAAGGACAATTCCTAAAGAAGAGAAGAGAAGAGGAGAGGAGAGGGACAGGGTCTGTTGGAACCAGGTGGACCAGAGTGTCCAGTCTCTTTGGTTTAGATCGCAGCTGCTTGTCTACGTCCACATTAGGGACACACACACACACGTGCGCGCACACACACACACACATGCAGGGGGGTCTCATGGCTGCAGTCTCTTTGGTCAATGCTGGGTATAAATACTGCTGTTTTTTGCTGTTGGGTTCTCCAGTTTCCCCAAAACAGATTCACAGACACACACACAAAACCATCAGTTACAGTATGGGATTCTTGATACACCCTGATATCTGATTCTTTTTTTAAAGATATTGTTTTAAATTTAAT
Source organism: Nannoperca australis (assembly GCA_036023655.1). Classification (NCBI taxonomy): domain Eukaryota; kingdom Metazoa; phylum Chordata; class Actinopteri; order Centrarchiformes; family Percichthyidae; genus Nannoperca; species Nannoperca australis. The sequence continues at coordinate 5,790 of JAVQJD010071547.1, read as the reverse complement.
GCACACACAAAAAAACAGTGCAGCCTGTCAGGTGGGTGTTAAACCAGTGGGGCAGCTGTTCGTCTAGAACCCTCTGGGTCAAAGTAAAGACGTTAAGGAGAAACAGTGTGTGGGTGCGGTGCAGGGTCTTTCTGCTGGAGAGACTCCTTCCTTTAGTCCAGCCGGCAGCAAGCTGAATCCTTGGTCTTTATTTAGACCTGGACATTTAGGCCTGGAGACATGAACTCCTGACCCACCTTGTAATGAACATAGATCATGTGTCAGATGCAGGTTTGAAGCATCATTTAAAAAAAACCCAGCACCACCAGTTTTCTTCAACACTACAGGTGCTGGTGCAGCTCCTCATCTCATCTCTAGTGTCCACAACAGTTTTACAGATGTGAAGTAGACCTTTATCAGGCTGCATGCTTCCAAACACAATTATGTGTTTACAACCTTCCCCTATTGTAAATGTTAGCCCCCTCCTCTGCACTCACCTCTTCTCCCATATCTTGGAATCCCAATCTCTCCCCATTAAGTTTCCCCAACACTTTCCTTTTTGGGGCCACTGGCATGCATGACGTAATTTGGGAAGCGGTCTCACTTGCAGAGTGTGTGTGTGTGTGTGTGTGTGTGTGTGTATGATGAGTGTGTGCGTGCCGGGAAAGCGTCAGTGCGCACCAGCACCAACCCGCTTGGAAGCTGTATTCCTTCCCTGTGATTGGGCGGAGGGCGGTGATTCCTTCTGTCACGATTTGGGTCGCTCCCACCGGAGGACACCGACCGCCTGAGTCCAGCCTTTACCGAGGTGTTCTCCAGAGGAGGGACGCATGAGGGTTTCGTCTCAGGGGCCGGACTGTCTACTCGGGATTTGCCCTCCTGTCTGTGTCGGTGTGGAGAGGAGAGCAGAGGGAAGGAGAGGAGAGAGGGTGGATCTTCACTGCTGGAGCGACCAGCCGCCTTTCTTCTGTCGGGGCTGCGGTAAAAGTCGTTCACGATGCCGGTGTTTCACACCAAGACCATCGAGAGTATCCTGGAGCCGGTGGCCCAGCAGATCTCCCACCTGGTCATCATGCACGAGGAGGGGGAGGTGGATGGTAAAGCCATCCCAGATCTGACAGTACCGGTGGCGGCGGTGCAGGCGGCAGTCAGCAACCTTGTGCGGGTGAGTCTCGAGTTCTAACCAGGGCTTCAGACCCCGACTGACCGAAGTACCTTCACGCAGTGACATTTATCATCCAAACTTCAAATCCCCACTTAAACCGACATTTCTGGAGACAAACTGGTACAACGACCCATCTGACTGTATTGCTTTTGTTTAATCAATGTCATAAATGATTAGAATAGCTGGTCAGCAGCCTGTCCTTCTGCACGGAGCAGTTCATTTCTTGTCTATGTGGCTTCCAGATAGATTTATGGCAACCCCGTCTTGATCTTTGCTCGCCATAAAAATGATATAAAACTGCCATGCACCCAGCTGACGCTCATGCGTGTTTCACGAGCTCCTGCGGTAGTTCTCCACGCGCGTCCGTACGCACACAACACAACAACATGTCAAACTTTGCCCCGATTGATAATCAGATGGCCGCAGAGCTTAATGAAGTTTGTGGGGCGGAAGAAACGAATGCTGATTGAACACACACACACACACACACACACACACACACTGCACATTGTGATCAAATAAGAGGGAAATGTCACTTGTGCCAGACCTAGAGGTGAACTGTGGTTTCTGTGCTCTCAGCTTCATTAAACTGAGTTAGATTGTTGCAGAATTTACAGTTTATAGAACAATGGATTTAAGAAACAAAGCCCATTCATGGTAATTATTTCCACAGAGAACTGAGAGGCTACACTCATTTATCAGACTCCCAACTTCATCTACACCTACATTTTCCTCCCTGCTTCCTCAGCTTCTTTGACCCTTTAACTTACTCTCCCATCTCACCCTCCTGTGTCGTTTCTTCGCTGTCATCTTGAGTCTAATAAATCCTTTTGTATGGAAAGAGACAAGTTTCAGTCTGACAGTGTTGTCTCCTCAGTTTGCACTGACTGGAAAAATCAATATGGGCCACATCATTAATGCTTATCTGGGGTTGTTGTTATTGATGCAGGGGCGACCGGGCTTCACTAACTCAGGAGAAATCAGCAGCAGACAGAAGGAAACACTTACTTGCTTACGCTTTAATTATTGAACTTAATTACAGTTCACCCAAACTCACGAGTAGTTTTTCCTCTTACTCAGAGTGTTATCTATCCATTCAGATAGTTCAGGAGTGATTTGCAGTGGTTTGTAGATGTCACATATAATGGACACATCTGAATGGACACTCTGCACTATAAAATCTGTTTTATAGTGTTTGTTGTGTGACTTTTTCCTTTAAAACAACTTAGACAAGGCACCGTCTTTTTTGTTTTAATGTAAAAGTTTTGAATAGCTCTCACATAATGCTTCTGCGTCCCTGTGAAAGGACACACAAGATCACTTTGATACATTTCTCATTAACTGATAATGAAAAGGGGCTACTCAGTTTGAACTCAAACACCGTGGTGTGATTTAATGGAAAATCCCCATTTATGCAGTACCATCCAGCTACAGTCCTTGATATCGCATTGCTCCCGGGCACACCTCTCCATCTCTCTCTTTCTCTGCTTGTCCTCGTTGATCCATTCAGTTGATCCATTCAGTTGATCCATTCAGACAGTGAGCAGAAGGAGGCTAAATGCAGCCTCGGGCATGTGGCTGGGTCTCAGATGATGGAGACGCAAGGCTACAGGGAGAGATAAGGGCTGAGGACACAGTGACCCTGGAAGGTGTTGGACAGAGGAAATGCTGTTAGGATGGGAGGGACTGTAGTATGAGGCAGAGGAATGAAACATGAACACAATAGAAGCGAAGTAGGATGCAATAAAATAAAGCTCCTGTCTTGTCTCAGCATTTAGTGTTTTTTGTATTTTTGGGGTTGTAAGATTTGAGGCTTATTCTACGCTCAGCCACTCTGGAAAACAACACAGCTAAATGCCTACTTATGCAGCTGAAGATGAGCAGTTGTGTAGTTCACTGATAGAGCAACGAGAGTTATGAAGTGGGAAACAAGAAGGTGTTGAAAGAGAGCCCGAAAGTTGCTTGAGAGCAGAGCTTGTAAAATCAGCAGTGGTTGGTTGCTGGGTAGATACACTTAATTGGATGTAAAGGACACCTAAAGCTCAAATAAACACACTTCTGAGCGCAGATGCTTTATTTTAGAAAGCTGATTCATTTCTACACTTGCGCAGTTTGAGCAGAGAAATAACACAGTATACAGCAACATGCCACCATCACCACAAGAGTCCCACTGCACACTGATACAATTACACTGTTAACCCCATCCAGGGTGGGCTAGCTGTGGGGGTACTTTAAATCTAGGTCACTGAGACACACACACACACACACACACACACACACACACACACACACACACACAAACACACACTCACAAGATGGTGTCTCAATCTGTCAGAGGTTGTGCGTGGGCAGACGCTGATTCGACTTCTAAAAGATGCTGTTGGTGTGTTTGGTGGAAGTTGTGCTGATGACAGAGCTGCTTCAGTGGTGTTTGTGAAGTATCTGCTCCTGAAGGAGGCAACATAGATCCTGAGTATGTCTGGGGGAGGGGGAGGAAGGAATAAATAGATTTACCGTTGAGTGAAGTAACCACACTCTGACAGAACAGAGCAGAAAGAGAGGGAGAGGGAGCGGAGTGATGCGAGGAGGGAGGCCGTCGACTGTAACGGTCTAACAGCGTGATGCAGAATGAGGGAAGAAGAGGAGGGATGGAGAGAGGAAGAGAAAGGAAAGAGTCGCTTTTAGTCGGACACCAGCACCCTATGAGGGAGGTAAAGTGCCTGTGGTGTCTTCCGACCAGAATCTGCAAAGCCTCATAGTTCAACCTCCCACCTCCACCCCTCTACACACACACACACACACACACACACACACACACACACACACAAACTGTTCTCAGCCTGCTCCATCGTGTAAATATGAGCCATCTCTCTTGTTCATTGGCAGACTCAGGATGAGTGTTAGTTTCTGGCTGTGTGTCCACACATCCCCTCTGCTTCTCAGTCTGCCTTAGATCTACTCCTGGCTTACATGATATCGCATAATTATATATTATATATAAAATTATATACTATTATTATTATTATATAGTTATAATACAGTGTTTTTAAGTGCTGAAATTGATATATTGGTTCACTGACAGAACGTTGATGTCTCTCTCTATGAGCAGAAAGACAAGCTTAACAAGTAGCTGGTGAACATATTGAAGCATTTAGAAGCTGCAGAGCCTGATTCTTCCCTCAGGAGCTGGTGGAGACCAAAAAACTGCTAAAATGAGAGTGAACATTGGACCGATGTCAGCAAAGTCTGCTAACACAACTTATAACAACTTAATAAAGCCATACTATGTCAAATGTGTTTGATTTTTTTCTTGTTCTACACCAAGTCGACACAGGCGATTTTAAGATACCAAACATTTTCGTTGAGTACAGTTTCACATCAGTGCGGATTTGCTTGCATTTCACAATTTCTTACCATTATAAAATCTGGAGATTTTTTGGGCTGTTGATAAAAGCATATTTTAAAAGCATTATAAATGATTCATTGATTAATCTGAAAAATCATCAAAGGATTGTTATGATTTTTTAAATAGTTTTGGGGGGACATTTCTTCCTTGATTTGATAGGAGACGGTAGAAATGTGACAGGAGAGATGCAACAGCTGAGTTTGAACCTCAGATGTTGTGATTACATGATCATTGTTTTTGAACCGTAGGCCACCAAGACATTCTGTGTTAAAATATGTATTAATCGCCATCATTCTTTGTTTGGACTGGACTGTTAGATCCCACGTATTATCAAATCCAAAAACAAAAAGCTGATAGGAAGATAGTAAGAAAGCGGTTCCCACATCCGAACCAGTGGCTGAGGATCTGAGATAAGACTGGGCTAATTGTATTGTGTCAGCTTTGACTGACAGCTGTCACTTTCATGCTTTAGCAATCACGCACACATCACACTGTCAGCGTGTCCAGAAAACCCCTTAACTGCACATTAATCATGTATTACAGTAAAAAATCAATACCAAGCAATGCTGCTTACAGGAATTTCTGGAGCTCACACGGCTCTTTGATCAGTCACCTGATGTGACTTGGCAAGTTTGTCCAGAGGGTTTCATCAGGGTGCGCTCTAGTCGTTGAGCTGCATTTTTAGAGTTGGGAATCTCTCAGCTTTTTTAAAACAAGAAAATTCAGGATTCATCAGATATTTCAACCCTGTTCCTAATGACTTATTCATAGTGTTTGTGAACATGAATTACCATGTTTCACAGTGACAAAGCACAGCCAGAGTATACTTTTAATTTAGAAAGGGTAAATGTATTATGAAATTTATTTTATTTATGTGTTAAAAATAAAGCTAAGTAATATCATTGCATGATAATGTCTTCGTTGCAGTCGAATAAAATATTTACTAATGATCAGTTCAAGTTCATGCTTAAAAACCTGAGCTCAGTTCAGTTACACACAGATGAAACACTGATGAAACTACATTTTTTGTTTCTGTGATTCATAAAATCCAACCATTGATAATAACATTATTTACTGATGTATACTAGCACAACATAGAGCATCAAATGAACATTCCCTGAAATAGATAGATAGATAGATAGATAGATAGATAGATAGATAGATAGATAGATAGATAGATAGATAGATAGATAGATAGATAGATAGATAGATACTTTATTAATCTCCAAGAGAAATTCAC
>JAVQJD010071544.1:0-14019 GCA_036023655.1 Nannoperca australis | reverse complement strand
GCAGATTACCGCCCACCTAGAGCCTGGTTCTGCTCGAGGTTTCTACCTGTTAAAAGGGAGTTTTTCCTTGCCGTTGTCGCCTGCTCATGGTGGGAACGTTGGGTCTTTGTGTGTGTGTGAGTCAGTCTTGACCTGCTCCATGCGATAGAGTGCCCTAAGATAACTTTGTTACGATATGGAACTATATATATAAAATTTAACTGAACTGTGTATTGATCTATTTCTCCTGAACATGATGCTTGTCTCTGTATGCACTTTATTGCATAAGCACACTGAGTTTACTTGTAATGCTAAGTGTTAATAAATAAGGCAGGGCAAGGACAAGTGTTTGTAGACAATATGCATTATTTGGTAATAACAGTGTATTATGAATTCCTTTACAGTTTTTAATCATTAACAAAACCATTCTGATTTCAACTTAAACTATCTATGCCTACAGAGACCGACATCGTCTCTGCTTGAGTTTATTGGAACATTCAGTAGACCCCAGTCTAATATAAAACGATTTGCAGTTGTCAATAACATCAACAAGGACCCAACAGGCCGTATACACTGTTTAAACAAACAGGAAGAGCATCGCCAACGTTACTAAATAAGTTAGCTAACTAGTCGATTCTAGGTCTCAGCCAATTAATTCACACAAAATGTGTGAAAGATATATCGAGCAGTGCAACGTTAGGGCCGGTCACAGTCACCTCCACCTCCTTTAGAAAGGTTGTCTGCCACTAGACACTAACACATCGCAGTATTGTCACAGTTAAAGTAGGTCGCTAACTGTTAGCAAACCGCTTAATCAGCTAAACTAAAATAGCTAGCACTAGCATCTCCGAACGTCATGAAACAACACTGAATGGAACAAAACAAGCAAAGACGACCACAAGGGGAGGTAAATGAGACCAAGAGACGTTCAAGAGTGTGTAACAGTAACAGTACAGATTAGTGAGAGTGATAAAAAGCAGTTTTCACTCACGTTCTGCATCAAATTCCTACGCTGAGCCGCCATGTTGGACGGTACTCTTTGCGTTCAGGGATTTATCGCAAGGTTCAGGTTTCAAATGTCAAGGTAATAATAAACACATGTCATTGTATTTAGTGGGAAATAATTCACGGTACAGTGAAACTACAAAATCTAGAACGACATGTCTCGTGGCTGCTGTGAAACAACACCCCCCCCCCCCAAAGTCGTATGATGTTTTATATTCAGATTTACCAACCATCAATACTCGGCTAAATTTCCGACAGCACTTTAAGGCATCATCCTTATAATGTAATCGGACTCGTGAAATGTAATATATATATATTTTTTTTTTATTGCGAGATTTAATAAGTTCTCTGTACGGCTGCTATTTAAAGTGTATATCTTAATTTAGGTAATTTATATAACGGATGGAAAAAAAAACTAAGAAACACCACTTCCGCATTGTTGCTACGCTGGATGTCTTTGACAATCTCGCCACCATATGGGTTTATTGTGAATTACAAGAGTAAACTGAAACTACATGTTGCGAATGAGTCTTGGGCCATAAGTTTTGTCTTTGTTTTGGGACATTTGAAGTTTATTCAGGGCTAGTTTTACTTACCCCCACCATGAATAGTAATTTGTATTTGAGTTTGTACTGTCTACATTCTGGTATAATAATAATAAATGTTTCTAATAATCTAATATTAAAAATGGATTTCTGTGAGCAAGTGTATGTATGAATGATTATCCTAAATACATATTAGCCTTTGTTATTCCATGCTTAGAATTTAGGAAATCAATCTAAATAGTCTTAAAGTCATCAAGTAACACACTTAACAGACACAACTCTCTTGCACTCCACTGTTTTGATCAGCAGGGTGAGTAAAATAAATTAAAGGAGTTACAAATATGCTCAACATTTCACCAAATTTCAAATCAAAAGACCTCCACCTGAGTCAACCCTACTATAAGCTTTATCAAAGAGGAAAGTTTTAAGCCTACTAACAGGGAGCCAGTGTAGAGAAGCTAATATTGGAGAAATATTTTCCTGGTTCTTGTCAGTAAACGTGCTGCAGCGTTCTGGATCAGCTGAAGAGTCTTACGGGACTTATTGGTGCAGCCCGATAATATGGAGTTGCAATAATCCAGCCTAGACGTAACAAATGCATGGACTAGTTTTTCTGCATCTGCTTGAGACAGGAAGCGCTGTCCAACCACTACAAGGCTAGACCACTACTGTGGAAGTATCAGAATAACTTAAGAAAATGTTTTCTTTGTTAAGTAGATTTTGAGAATCAACAAGACAGAAAGTTGGCATGCATCCTATTTATCCGAGAGTCTACAGCCATGCTACAGGCGCTGTACGGCTATACGTTTGAGCTAAATGCTAACATCAGAATGCTAATATGCTTACAATGACAATATTTGCATGCTGATGTTTTGCAGGTATGTTTGCCGTGTATGTTCACCATCTTTGCTTTGCATGTTAGCATGCTAACATTTGCTAATTAGCACTGATTGCACTAGCACTAATTCCAAATGGGAATGTACTGGATAAATTAACCTGATGATGGCACTAGATGAAAAGATAAGGGATCACCAAAGTAAATACAATTCACCATGAGGAGAACATGAATATCTGTGCATCACCAAAGAATTGTAGAGATAATTTGGCTGAGCCAAAGTGGGGGACAGCCCAACATTACCATTCCTAGAGCTGCTAGCATGACTACAAGCCATTCCGTATTGAAGGGGTGATAACATTGTGATTGGTGTTTTTGTCAGTCATTCTCCTTCTCCTGATCTAGAAACCTTACCAAAGACAAATTCTTTGCATACATTGTCCCTCTCTGTTTCATTAATAGACTCCCAGGTCCTGTCTCAGGTTTCCCTCATTTGGCTTTGCATCGCCATAAAAACAAAAGCCGATCTAAAGGTGGCGTAACACAGCACATTTTGTTCAGATACAGTTTCACCACTGCAGCATTTTTAACAGAGGCCTCAAACAGTGAGTGCTGTGGGTCTGTACATTCACAGCCAGAGCACTCACTGTTTGGTTTGATGACCTTTGACCTCAGTAGGATGTTCCATAGAGACTCTGATTAAGAATCTGTTAGCACTACTCCCCCTATTTGTTGTTAACAGGTAGCTTGAAAGACATTTTATCCAACAGATCAAATTATATTGGTTTTCTGTGTCTCTTTGTTATTTAGTCCTTCTCTGTCTGTCTCACCTGTGATCTCCCAGAGCCAGTTACCACCAACAGTGTATGTAACAGTCCTTGTAACAGTATGTGTGTGTTTTCTGTGAAACATGCTTCAACAATTTCCCAGCTCAGGACCAAATAAGAATTCTTTAAACCCGCAGTGTGTCATTTCTGCCACTAGGGATTTCTCAATCAAAACAATGACAAAAGACATAGTTTGATGATGTCGTGAAGCAGTGCTGGATCATGGGAGTTGTTGTCTTTATTGTTGAACAACCACCATTACCAATGTAAATCTATCTGACTTGACTCAGGCAGAAATCATGTTCCGGGGCGAGGAAATGTATTCAAGTTTTATTCACATTACATTTAGTGAGGTTTATTCAGGTTGTCATGTAATTCTACTAAAAAATCTGCAAGCAATGTTAGCTAACGTAACGTTAACTTGCTTACCATTAGATAATTTGACTACCCATACAGCTACTGTAGCTAACGTTACATGGTGTTCATGCTCATAAAGGTATTTTTAGTTAGTATGATTGTTTTGATCATAGCCAAAACATGTTAGCCATGATAAGTTGATAATATTTCAACGTTGTTTTTACAGTGTGTTGCACGACACCCGAGTGGTAATTTTGTATTGTACTTCCAGTTGAAGAGCCTGTGAGAGACAGATTTAAGCAAGACTAAAAGTATACAGCCATGCTAGCAAATGCTATGCTTACAATGAAAATGAAAGCAGGTTGCTCAGAATTATAATGGTTTACATACAATGACTTTAACCAAGGTTGGAGGGGGAAATATTAGTCAAAGGAAACAACCTGTCTTTGTCTCTCTCCCTTTATTGTCTTTCTTCTTGCTGGCCATCTCAGGCTGCATTAGTGGAGCATGCTGCTATAAATAGAGGAATCACTTTCACACGATAAAAACTGATTCCTTTTGTGTTTGCATTGCTGACATCTTTTTGGTCAATTTTGTGATCATGATCAGTATGTTTTGTCTCACCTGCACAGATCTAACCTCCTGTATTATCTCTTATTATTCATCAAATAATCCAAACCTGTCACCACTGTCCTGATTCATATTCAGCTCAAAGGATTATGTTTTTTCTCTGCCCGAGTAGATGCTTTTGGAGAACTGTTCTGTCATATGACCACAAACATAAAGATCACTACGTACTTGTTCCCATAAAATCCCCAGTTTGTCCTTTCAAACCTCCCTGCTCCACTCTCTACCTAATGAACTCCCTCAATTGAACTGAAGGTTTCTCCCACTTTACCTCTGTGTACTACTGTTGCCTGACTCCTATCTGCTCTATTCACATGTACTGTCACTGAGACTGATGGTTAAAAACACAGAGGAGACGGAGAAGTTGATGTTGGTGCTGCGACCAAAGGAAGCCAGGTGATGACTCAGAGGTTTTGAAGCGCTGCCTCGTGCCTGTCTGTGTGGCCGACAATCTGCTGACTCCTCAGTGCCTTCTCAGACACCTCTGTTGGTCTCTGCTCAGTCTGGTTCAGCTCTGTCCTGACCCAGACTCAAAAATCCTGTCTTGAGGATTGGCATTTGGGCCAGTTTGGGTGACTCTATTGCTATAAATACAGGAATATATAGTTTATGTTTTATCATGCAATGGAAATGCATAGTTTATTTTGCCCTCAAAAAAGAAGACATTGTAAGCTGATGCATTTTAAAATGTGAAGTTGGGCTGAAAGGGAGGAGAGCTTACAGTCACTGCAACCACTACCAGAGGTTCTCGTCTGTTTGGTTTCTCAGGTATAAAGAACCATTGAGCCACCGATGTTTAACGTGCAGGAGCAACTTTTAAAGGAATACTTTGGCATTTTGGGAAATCTGCACATTTGCTTTCTTGCAAAGAGTTAGATGACAAGATCAATACCACTCTTGTGTCTGTTCATGGAGCTGATATCAGGAAGCGATTAGCTTAGCTTAGCATAATGACTGAAAGCAGGGAGGAAACTGCTGACCTAGCTATCTCCAGAGTTTAAAAATACCCCTAGCAGCAACTTTAAAGCTATCTTATTAACATACTCTGCATTTATTCCACACACAAACAGCAATGTACAAACAATAATCAATGTCATTTTACAGGATGTTACACGTTCTATTTAATGTAAAACAGCAGCAGAAATTTTCTCCCTTTTAATTTGCCAAGCAACCAGTGGAGACGCGACACAGAAGGGCTGAGCAGATAGAAAAACTGTTGTTAGTCAGTCAATAGTTACACTATCTACCACCCTCTATATCCACAAATTGTACATTCTGTTTGTGTACAGAACAAATCAGACAAGGGATGTTAATAAGTGAGCTCTAGAGTTATTGGTAAGCAGATTATTTTACCTGCTTGGGACAAAACCTCTAGCTCTAAAGTCTAGCTGTTTCTCCCTGCTTCCAGTCTTTATGCTAAGCTAGGCTAACCATCTCCTTACTCTTGCTCCACACTTAACACGAGAGTGGCAGCGAATAAGCGCATTTCCCAAAATGTCTATTCTATTAATTGTAACTTTATTATTACACAAGCTTTAGTGAACTGCAAATGTATTAAATATTTGATTGAACTACTAGCTTGTCTCTTGCAAAGAAAAAAAATATATTTATAAAATATCTATATAGCTCTGTATTACTCTTACCATACATTTCAGGACCTCAAAAGAGACATATTCTGTTTTTAATTGTCAAAAATCAGAGCAGCAGAAGCAGAGATATTCTGACTTTTAGTTCTTCATATGGTCCAAAACAATCTGTGTTTTTATGTATTTAGTATGTTCTGCAGTTTGCTTGATCAATGCCTCAGTAAATCACTCTCTGCTACTGGCTTATCCCACCTCAACTTCACCTTTTCTCTAAATTTCCTGAAATACTCAAATGTGTCTGCTTTCAAACTAATTACACAACAAACCTAGGCCTGTGTTTACATGTTAGTTTTGTTTTGGTTTATGAAAGACACATTTATGTGCACATATTTTCATATTAATTTTTTCTGACCCAGCTGACACTTTGTGAAAGCAGGAAACGGTGTGATTCTCAGCTCTGTGCTACGGTGTGCAACCATCCGGGGATTTCATTTCATTCTGCTGTCTGTTCTATTCAACAACAAACCATTGCCACTGTCTGCCTCCAAATCCTCACTTTTAGATACGTGACAGGTGGACAGAGACAAAGGGGTGTGGAGGTTGAAGACTTCATATCATCAAGTGACAAGGGAAAAACAGTTGGTAGAAATTAGTGGAGAACATTCCTGCCAGAAACTACTGTTCAGGAGTCAGGAGTCCATTATTTAGGCGCTGAAAGCTAAAAGCCATATATATATATATGTATGTATATATGTATAACTGTTAGAAGTGGGTTGAAAGAATTCAGCTTTCTGACTCTCTGCCATAAAAAGTAAGACAAGACAAGACATGTGAGATGTGCAGGTGAGAAATAGAGACCTTTTAAAAACAGTCCAGAAATGAAAGTGAGAAAAGAATCGGAATGACGATGACACTAATGATTTTGAACTCTCAAACAGATGAAATCATTTTTACATTCACTATTACTTATCTTTTAATGGCAGCAGACAACAGTGATGTGGCCTCTTTGCATGGGGCGGGCTTAGAAACGTTTGAATGGAGGGGGCTAAACTGTGGCACAGTTTAAAACATTTTTAAATGAGTACAATTATTGTGTGATGATAATATGATATGAAGCCAGTTAAGCATCACCTTCTGACTCTGGAGGGGGAAGCTGCACCAGGGGTGGCCAATCGGATTGCCCTCTGGCCCCACAGTCTGAAGTTTATTCCCACATAGAAATGATAAATACAATAAGGCGATGCATTTCTGGATTAGAAGCAAACAGCCTCACTCCTCCCTAAATTGAATTGGTCGACAGCAAATGCAGCAGTAAAAAAAAAAGGCAAATACATGGAGTGTCAGATAAATAGAAATTGGGCGAGGACGGAAATGTGTCTTATGTTACAGATGGATTCACAGATGTGATGTGAGATGTAGAAGTCTCTGCCATTGTCAGTGGAACACTGCAAGCTAACAATCAGTGGAAGGATGACTCAGTGAGAGTGGACTCCATGTGGGAGAAAAGGATAAGAAGCTGAGAGCTTTTGGACAGGGGAAGCTTTTCATTATCAAAGCTGCAGATGCTCTTGTGGTCCTGTGGAGCACAGTGGCTATAGATTTGCAATACCACTTTCAGGATTAAAGAACCAGAAGATTATTTTGACAGAATTTTGCCTTTGTTAGGCCACGGATGGTGAAGACCATCAGGCAATATCGGTAAATAGATTGAGGTTCCAGATTGCATTACAATGCAGAAAATTGGTGCCCAAATAAAGAACTGATTAAAGGAAATGTCAGCTTCCCCTGTGAGAGAGAATGGACCCCAAAACTCAACACAGCATATACTATGTTCAGTATGCTAGGTGACTAGCATTTATCTTAAAAGTGAAATATAAGTTAGCAGAAGCTCGACGAGGCAGAGATACAAAAGCGGCATATTGTTTTGGAATAGCAGGGGCTATTTTTAAGTTTGTGGGTGATGTGTGCACGGCTGAAAATCCATTTGTAGCAGAAGAATATGTGGGAGCTCAGCTGAAAGAGTTCCAGAAATAAACATGGATACATCTATTATATTGACTCAATGGTTGTAGCCTCATAATAACAGTGACTGTCCTCTTAGGTGTTATTACTGGAATTTTGTTTTTCATAAAAGTCTCCCACTGAGATCTGTGTTACGGTGCACTTCATTTCGTTTTACTTTACCCTGCTTGATAAACCATCCAGCAGCCTGCAGGTTTGCATTGTTCAGCAGAGACTCTGGATGTAGCGTGAGAGCACTCTGAAGGCCAGAGCCAGCCAACCACATGCCTGCAAACGGCTGCCGACAATGACCTCGCTTGACCAAAACCAGCCGATGTGGCGTTTTTCATTGAACCTGAGGATTAGAAGCCTGTTGTCCCCTCGTCTCCTCAGAGGCCCAGCCTGCTCTCCCTGTGGACAACTGCTCACACGCTGACATTCAATGTTGCAATGTTGCAGTTCATTTCAGTTTAAAATTGTATTTGTACTGTGATGGAAGAGGTCAAAAGCTTGACATACAGAACAAGAATGAAGTCTACGGCCATGCTAGCTGCTCTGTGCGGCTTTACTTATGCCACATTCATATCATTCATCAATTACCCTTCAAGTTACCCTTCACTTGGTGAAAAGAACAACATAAGTGTCAACAAACTGCTAGCAAAATGGCTGCAAAGCAGTTACATCTACATACAATTCAACATAACCACTAATACAATCAATTCAGCTAGTTTAAAAGGAGCTATGCCCAGTTTGTTTGTTAACGAACCGCTCTGTAATACGCAATACCACAAAAGTAGCTAATTAAGGCTATTTAAATGATGTGACTACTAGGCTAGAGGTGGAGGTAGCCATCTTGAAATGATGAGTGAACACTCCCATGAGCTAAATGCTAACGTGCTAAGTGTTGATGTTCAGCAGGTAGTATTGCTGATGTCAAGCAGGTACTTCATCATCTTAGTTTAGCATGTTAGCAGGCTAACATCTGCTAATTAGCACTAAACACAAAGTAGCCTACAGCTGAGGCTGATTTTAGATTTTTTTATTAGTTTTACAGGTATTTAGTCAAAAACTAAAGCATGAGACACACTGAAATTTTGACCTGATGATGGCACTAGAGGAGAAGACAGGGGATCATCAAAGACAGGGGACCATGAATGTCTGTGAACGACCAACAAATATGGCGCTACCATGACTAAAAGGTCAATAAAATGTAATCTCAGATTTGTGTCTGTTTTGTTTTTATGTTTGCTCATATTTTTTATTGACAAGATGACATGATCCATGAATTAGCCACAGCCAGGTTAAAAAAGCCCAGCTGTTCTTGTTATTGTCTAAGAGGTTATGAATGGATTCATGTGCCTGTGAAGCTGCTTATAGATGAGCCTTGGCACTCCACCGTTCATGGCTAATGGATTCACGAGTGGCTCTGTAAATAGGCCAGTCCATGAATAATGCATGGTGGTAAATTCAAAAAATGACTTCCGGCTTCAAGGAGGCTTCACTGAAACTCTGCTGCTTTTTGAGGCAGATTCTCCAAGTTTTCACAAGAGCTGAAATATGTTTGTTTAGCCCATTCTTAAAAGCACTTCTATCTTAAAAGCAGTGTGTGCAACATGCCTCTCTGCTTTGTGTCGTCAACAAATTATTCTTGGCTTAATTTTACTCTTGTTCTTTATTTACACTGATGCGTGAAGGCTTTAGGGAGTGACAGTCGTCTGGAGACTGAACCTCCAGAGCTTTTTTTAATCCTCTCTGAATATTTGTGACTCAACAGTTCTGTTCTCTCTTTGCAGTACTGATACATTTTATACATCACATTTTATTAAATTTGTTTTCATTTCCCTTGTAATTTTAGGGATCTAAAGTAGTTGTATAATGTTTTCATTGTCTTCTATTCTTGATGTCTTGATGTGTTCACACTGCGGATGGAAATATCCCAACTCTGATTATTCCCCCCTCGTATGTGACAGATTGGATGCATCTTTAATGAACGTGAACGGTAAACAGCTGCATTTCAGTTCCTAACTTTGGAAGTAAATTTGTACCGCACACATGCATACACACAGATTTCAACCATTGATTTACATTTCTCCAAGAGCAACTTTCTAAATGGCGTTTTAATATTTTTCTGAGTCATCCTGGTCAACTTGTGTCACAGATTATGGTCAGCAGAGCAGAGTTTACCAGAGTGATGCTGGGTAATGGGCTGTTATTCCACAGCCCGGCAAGTGTGGCGACACATTGAAGTGACAGTGGCGAATAGGATTACAGAGCAGCTTGACGGCACAAACCAGAGCACTGGAGAGAGGCCTTTTCATTTCACTGTAGAGCTATTTTAAACACTGTCAAACCTGTCTGCAGAGAGAGAGAGAGAGAGAGAGAGAGAGAGAGAGAGTATTTTAATGATAATGGAAGCGCCATCATTTTGTTGTGATGACAGCGATGGATTGAACCCTCTGTTTTTTTCCTCATATAATGCTTGTTTTTCTGTTCACAGTATGGGATTTCTCTATATGCAACATATGTGTGTTTGCAGTTCATTCTTAACTCTAGAAACAGACAGTTATGGAGAGTTGATATGGCAAACAATTAGCATTAGAAAACAGTTGCCTATTTACACATCCAGCAGATAGGGAACAACATTAGCAGTCATTTGGAGATGCCACCTGGTAAATATAAGGCCAGTATTCACTCTCCTTTTAGCTCTGTCTGAGTCTCCACCCACTGCTGAGAAAATTATCTAGCTCTTTAGCTGCTTAATGACCCATTAGCTTCATCAGCTAGTTGCTAACTGAGCAGTAAACACATCAACTTGTTGCTGCAGGGATTGAGATGGATGAGAGCTGTAAGAGTGGCCCAAAACTGTAAAGTTGTGGTCTATAAAACAAAAAACACTGAGAGCTGCATGGACGCCTTTCACATTACACAGTCACTTGAACAATTAAAGTGCAGCTTTAAGGCACACTTAATAGCTTTTCCCAGAGCAGAAGAAGCAAAAGAAGAAGTAGAAGAAGCACCAGCACCTCTTTTCTGAAGCACCAGATTACACCAGTCACAACCTTTTCTGTCTAATGTCCCCCCAATGCCCTAACAGATGGGCCTGAGTACCCCTTTATCATACCCGTTTTGATAGAAGGAATGGATTTATGATATTGTTCAATGGTATATTTTAGTAGTTTTGTCCACTATACTACCATTTGGAGTGACAGGAACTGGTTATTTCAACCATTTACTAGTTTCTCTGCAGTCCTAATCAACTTACAATTGACTACCAGACTACCATAGTTGGTAAGTTATTGTGACAATAACTATAAAGATCAGCATCGCACACATTTGTAATCTTACTTGTGTGTTGATTTTTTTTCTTAACACAAATATCAAATAATTTCTATTTTCTCTTAAATTTAGCAGAAAGGTACCTTTGGGGTACAAGTACCACTGGTTGGGAATCACTGCCTTACACTATTGTGCTGCAACTGAGCTAACATCAGCCACGGTGCTATTTTAAGTGCTAACACCGAGTCACTGAAAAAACACATTGCTCTCCTCCCTCACCACCTCCTGCTGTGCTCACTCACACATCAGTTTGCTGTCACCTTTGTAGAAGTGGAAAAACTGGTTAGTGTCCATCATCAAGGAAAGGGTTAAAGGAAGCAGGTAGCTGTCATTCATATTTAAATTTGGCACCAGTCAGCCATCTCACCTTACAGCTTCTAAGAAGTCACATCACTGCAGTTGTTGACAGTGTTGTCATCAGTTCCATCCTGCAGAAGCCACTGAAAGTGAGAGTTATGAGATCAGACTTGTGGTTGGTATTTAATCCATAGTCATGACCTTTGACCTTATCTCAGTCAGCTTCTTATTATGAGCTGTGGGGTCCTACATGAACACTGGGTGAAGAAAAGTCAGCCCTTTCATTCGTTGGAATAGGTCCAGTCCATTGGCGCAGCGGGGGTGCCCACACAGGGGCCTCCAGCAAAACAGCACAGTGTCATCCTCAACCTTTTCAACAACATCCAAGATGCTTTGGCCAATCATATACATGCAAGCAGACATTCCTGGTGGATTTGTTGTAATGTGAATGCCATGTTTCTATTGCTTACCTCGCAATCATTGTGACAAAAGATAACATAGTTGCCACAATGATCATTTTTCAGATTTGTAATTCCTGTATGTGAGTTTGTAATCAAACTGTCGTGCAGTGTTTTGGCATCTAAAGTCTTTAAACGCATAAATCTGTTTCTTAAACTGGACTTCCTGGATTATATTTCATTGTTACCTTAAACATCATGCCCCCACCAACGTAGCCCCCTGTATGGTTTAATGCAGGCCTGTTTACAGTATGAATCCATTGCTTGCTTATTTCCTTAGTCATTAATATTTACTGTCATTGAGAAAAACTTTGTTCATGGGCTTTGCATGAAGTGTGCATCATAGAGAGGATGAAGGAGGAATATTCTCCCCAGGTAAGAGAAATCAGAAGACTGAATCTGTGAACAGATTGTGAGCAGATGGTGGATTAGTGTGACAAGAATTAATGCTGCTAAATATTACAAATGAGAAACAACACACACACATACACACACAAGATACAGTTTTAGTACTTGATAGATAGCAGCTATTGATCAGCTGGGTTGTGAGTCATGAGTTATAGTAAGTGTGACAAAGTGCTTATCAATGTGCAGTAACATCACACTGTGCTTCCCACAGTGGTCACTCTGGAGCCAAATGTTATGTGTACTCCTGAATGGAAAATTGCAGAGGTGAAATATTCACCCACACACGCTGTGAAGCCGAATGCCTTGCCTGGGTGCTCAAGAGTCACAACTAAGGTCCCATTAGCATTTGATGGTCTCATTAAACAGGCCATTAGGGAGCCTTGCTGTGCGCATAGGAAGCTATGTGTGGCAATTTGCAATTTGATGTGTTCCTGCGCCGTTCCACCAGGTGCCCTTGGGAAGCACGTGGCATTTCTCTTCCTAAAGGAGGCACACAGTTCGTTGTTGGAAACATTGTTTTGTCTGAGGTGTTATTAGTATACTGGAGTTTTGACACAGTAATAATGATGCTATCCAACCCCCGTGAGTAGACATTATACTATCCTGTACCTATGTTCCAACCTATTACAGTATTGTTTTTATAGCGATTTCTACTGACCTTCTCCAGGATTATTATTCTTATGCAATTTTGATGCTAAGAAGAGAAATTAACTTTAGATAAGAATAAAAAATAAATGGTTGGGGAGACAGAACAGATGCTGGTGCTTCCATGCAGGGCACCAGGACTCACCTGATGGTTGAAAAAATTATAAAAAAATTATGTGAATCAAATTTTATGGCTTTCACCTGAGCAATTATGGGAGAATTTAATAGAATTTATTGCAACATGTTAGACAGAACTCTCCACTGCCATCATCAAAACACCATATGAGGGAATGCTGCTCATTAAACACAGTATTTAGTTAGTTTGTTGAACTAAATACTCAAAAATGTATAAATCAAAAGGAAATGAACATCATGTCATGTTCCTCCTGAAACTCTTTATTCCTGCTAGAAATAATTATATTCTGCTTACTGGCGAGGAATAGCGTCATGGTTTTTGCACGCTGTCAACACGTTATTCTTTATTTGATGCTTAATTGGCTGCAGAAGCTTGCGGGCATGTCTCCCCTCTCTCAGTCGCAGAGTGTCCTTCGTCTGTTAATAATGCAGAGGGATGGTGAAACTTTAATTTTCGACTTGAATGCTCTTGCAGTAACTGTCTGGTGTGCATTTCCCCCTCCTCTTGCAGTAGGTCACTGTCACTGTGTGCAAACAAAGCGGAACTATTTATACACTTAAAACTTGATAGCTCTTGTTAATGGTCATGGTCAATGTGATAATGGACCCTAGAATAAGATGCACAAGAACGAACCACTGGGCTCAGGGAGGGCTGTGACATTTCAGATAACATTTAGAGGCCCGCCTAATTAATATGAGGCTGTATTTCCGAACCCAGTCCACGTATCAAAGTCTCATTTATTTCCCAATTACTTCAAAACAACTGCTCTCTTAATACACCTGACTTGCTCTATTGTCAGCTAACACAATGCTTTGCTTTCCAGTATGGCTCATGTCACACATACAAGCCCACACAGTGGCTTTAAAGTTAAAATGCTGATTGTTTACTATGGACACTAAGCTGATTCATCAGGATCAGAATCAGAAATCCTTTAATAGTCTCGCAGTGGAGAAATTTACATTGTTGCAGCAAAAGTG
>JAVQJD010071543.1:0-11707 GCA_036023655.1 Nannoperca australis | reverse complement strand
AGAGAGAGGGCATTCCTATTGGCTGTGCTACAAATGCAGATGAGCCTGTACGTCCTTTCAGATGGTGAAAGCTTGATTCAGTGGTACAAAGTCCTGCAACTTGTGATAAATGTCCAATATGTCCTCAGCCTGCAGCGCCATGTAGTACAGAACACCTGGCTTCATTATGTTTGATGCCACAGTGCACGTATCCATGAGTGGCTAAGAAGCACGATGACAAACAGTGGGGAATAACTTTCGAGGGGGGCAGTGGTGTGAGTGTGTGTGATATGAGCCAGCAGAGAGAGGCAGAAGGTTTTTCCTTTTTTTCCTTTACTCCGTTTTACTACTAGCCTAATCCTTTCATGCTATTGGCTGGTACTGCTAGACCCACCCTCTATGAATGTGAGGGCTGACGCATGCCTACCATGTTGTCATAATATGTTTGGTCATATGGCATCTTCATGGGATTTTACATCTGCTAGTCTCCAGCTGTGTAAAGGAACCTGTCTGTCCCATGACTGATGTTTCGTTGTGATGTGTTGATGCTCCAGGCCAGGTTCACTGCTGAGTCTGGTTTAACTGAACCCGTTCTACTCCACAGCGGAGCTGTCAGATATATGTGGAGTCAGCTTTTTAATGAAGTATTTGTTTTGGCAGGATTCATTGAAAAATCATGGCGACTACTAGAGAACCACCTGTATTCTGTGCTGTAAGGTTTTCTCTTTGACTCTGTGGAAATGTGTATAATGTTTGTTTACATGGTTATCTTGGTTGTCCAACACAGCCTGGGCACAATGTACTTCACAACACCATCAATCATTAGAAATTTGCAACACATAGCTCCATCAGTCTGTTGTTCATATTAAATAATAAATTAATCTTCATATTTAGCGTACAGACAAGAGTTCAATATCGATATTGTCCTCTTAAATCGTATCAAGAAAGCAAATGAGCGTATTTCCCAAGCTGTTGAACTCCTCTTTCCTGGTTGGACCTGCACAGCTTACTAGCTTAGTAGCCTACTAGCCTCGTCAAAGTAAAACTCATGAAAGATGTCGCTGTGTTTTGCCTTTGGAAATCCTTACTTAGGACCTCTCGTTTATTAAATCAATCACAAAATGATCCCACAAAAATTCTACAAAACAAAGAAAACATGTTATAGAATAAACAATGCTTGCATGGGTTGCTGTTCCGTGATAAACACCAGCTTGGCCTGTAAAACGTATTTGTAAAATAAATCAGTTTGCATGGAAAATATATTCCAGTCGTTCCTGTATAGATTCTTCTGCCAGTGATCAAAGATAGTGAATGCCAAAAATAAAATGCAGGCTGAAATCTTTACAGGGAATTCTGTGCTTGTGCTCTAAGTGTACACTTTACCAAATGCAACCATGTCAGATTTGTTCCAGGTAAAAGTAAATTATGTTCTCTGCAAATATTACAAAACAATGCAACAGTACATGCAGAAAAGGCTCATGCCTCATGAATATATACACTGCAACTTCTATACAGTTGTACTGAACATATACAGTACTTCGACAGCATATATAGTACATTATAACCTGGAGCCTTGGCTGGAAAGATATTATATAATATAATATATAATATCTGTAGGCCTCTCCTTCATTTTTGAAAGGCAAATAATTTGTAATTTGTGCTGTTGATGTGCAGCCTGCATGTTAAAGGAGATGCTGAGCAGTCTATGCAAAGTCACAGTGGAAACATCTCACGTAAAATGTATATTTGCTGTTGAACAATGTCACAGATCCTCTAAACTATTTGTCATTGTCTTCCAAAACATAAGCGTCCCTATCAGCAAGACAAGAACGTCACGTGACTCCCTTCTTTGCTTCTGATTGAGGAGTGATAATTCACATGGCCACTAGAGGTCTCTGTTCAGATGTTTACATTTAATGGAAAAATTACTGATGGGGTCTTTTTTCTTGGGTGGACGGTTTCACAAAAATCCAATATCAGTATCAACCTGGCAGGGCTTTTTAATATGATCACAAAATAACAAAACAATATCTTTGTAATGTACTCAGTTGTCCTTTTTCAAATACAATACCATTTAAACTGCATTCAAAGCCTTGCGTGAACCATGCAGGCTGATTAGGAGCTGTGGCTCTATGATATATATAATATATAATATCAGTTTGGTGTAAAGGTTCATGCATTTAAATGTTCCAGCCCCACCATGTGGTCTTAGACCACAGTAGAGATAACTAATGATAGGGTTAGCCAATATGACTGTGCCACATTGCTCTACCTGTTATATCTCTGGTGGTCTTAAGCCAGTGTATGCAATGTTGGGAATCACTGAGCAGGACTGTTCTATGGCAGAACTCATTTACAGACATTTTGCATCAATGTGATGAAGTACCTTGATTTTATAGGTATTTAATTCAATGGATTAGCCTAAAACAGACATTAGCATCTGGTTATATTATGTAGCAATGGTTTCCTAATTGAATTTACAAAAAATATACATTATCACAACATCACAATATGCCCCATGATAAAACAAATTGTAAGTACTAGCCTCCATTTCATATCAATAGCAATTCCAATGCTATAATACCTCAAAATTCGGACCACGTCTCATGATCCTCTTGCCAATCCCTACACCAATGGATCTACTTTTTACTGTAATAATACCACTGTCTGAAATGAATATGGCAACTGTATGTGCAGTATCATCATCAGATACACTGACATTTCAGTCACCAATGTAGTGCGTAACTGCATATTCATGTCTGGGCAGTTTGTTGACTTCTGTCATGCTGAAGTGAAGCTTCAATAGAACTGACGTGTATGCAAACCGGGAGACTTCCTCCTAGTTCAGTCCATGAGTTCCTGTTTGATTGGGATGAGGGTGGGGGGATGTCGGCTGCCTCGGCTCTCCCTC
The DNA here is from genome assembly GCA_036023655.1 of Nannoperca australis. Taxonomy (NCBI): domain Eukaryota; kingdom Metazoa; phylum Chordata; class Actinopteri; order Centrarchiformes; family Percichthyidae; genus Nannoperca; species Nannoperca australis. The sequence goes on along the minus strand of JAVQJD010071543.1, from coordinate 8,817 downwards.
CGTAGAATGTATTCACTAAACTGGGAAGAGTCCACTCCACCGCCACATGAACCTGTGATCCAGAACCCTCTCTGCTGTAGCCGCTCCAACACCTGCAGTCACACACAACAATGAGAGCTGACAAGGAGACTTTGAGAAACACATCTGCACCGTTTCTCCGATGGAGTGCTGAAAGTACTGCTGCGACAGAAGATGGAGCCTGTGTGTAGACTTTGGACTGAATGGGCTTAAAGCAACATATTGGCTGCACACATTTTAACCAGGATTGATTAAATACTTCAACATCATTACAATTTGATGTTATAATCCATAAACATTCAGAATTCAGCCAATCACAATACAACTGGACAAAATGGGGGGATCTGGTGTGAGCTCTGTGGCCAAAGCTTGTTTAGTGTTTTGCTCCACAGGATGGTGCAAATGGATGAGGCGACCTGATGATGGGCCTCTGCTCTCTCATCATTTTTTTTTTACATTGTAGAGCTACCATTAAACATACATACAAAAACCATGGTGCAAGTAGAAATAAATGTCTTTGTCATTAAAAAATGAGTGTCTCTTTCATGCCAACTGCATGTTTTTATTTTCAAAATGATTCCAGATAACCTGTATTTGTGTAGTGTTTGGTCATGTGTTTTCTTAAGGGCACCGTACCTTTACCCAGTTACAGGTATCATAGATTCATTAGCTTCATCTGACAGTTACATCTTTACATCGTCTCCAAAAGAAGAAGTACAATGGTATGTTAAATAAAATGGATAGTTTTCTATACTAGATATTACAGGAAGAACTACTGGGAACTATCATGCACAGAGGGGCATAAAGTAGCCCCACTTGGAATGATTTCCAATGGAACGTTAAAATGAGATTTTTCAGGACTCATGTCGCATTAAAATCCGGTGGTCCCTCCGACCAGTGCTGGAGGGGCTGTGTCTTGGTGGGAGACTACACACACACACACACACACACACACACACAAGCAGTGTATTGGCAAAATATACAAAAAGGATGGATGTTTACAACATGCAAAACAACTGCGTATTCTTGACTAAGTGGTCCCCAATTATTTGATCTTTTAGGCTGAGGGACGGTGAAACAATTCATGTGGATTTCTTTTCTCATCATTTAAATATGAACACTACATGTTATGTTTTATTTAACAGTGTATATTTATCTGTTTACTCTGGGCTGTGTTTCTGAACATGTGACTGTACTGTACCGTTGCACTTAGGAACTCAAAAGAAAGTTTGACTGAGTGATCTGTGTGAATGTAAAAGAAAAATAATGAATAATTGTGTAATTGTGTAAATTTTTGATTTACGTGGTATAGTCTGCAGTTCTTTTGTGTGTGTGTTTAAATGTGCTGCTAACAATAGCAGAGAAAGAGGCCCCAGGCCTCTCTGGACGGAAACATGAACTTCTTCAGAGTTAGTGAATTAGTTTCTCTCCTTCCGTTTGTTGCTGAAGTGAACGTGTTGACATTATCTCAGTTTGCCCTCGGGAGTCCTCTGTCCCTTTGTCTGACTGGTATTTCTCCTGAGACAAAGACAGACCGTAATGGGATTTATCTCTACACAAGACACTTATGGACTGATTTTCATCATTGCCAGTATATGAAGGGACTCTTCGACTGAGTATTGATGAGAGCAGACATCTAGTGGCTATTAGTCATACTGTATCTTAAGACACATGCATTGAATTGGGTTGTGGACCATGTTGGTGGCCACTTGCTTGGGTCTCTCCTTGTTTGCTGCCAGTGACTGAAAATAGCTGCAAATATGTGGATGATCTTGTCCACGTAACGCCACGAAACATCCCCCCACGTAAGCCTGGATCACTCACACTGTGTAGACAGTCTGACCTTTGAGTTATTGACTGTGTAAAAGTGCTTGAACTTTTGATTCAGTCAGACGTACTGTGGGTTCCTCTATTTAAAAAAATTGACTCATTTTAGAGGTGCTTGATAATAGTCTCATATATTCAACTGTAGACGTGCAGGAAAAGATGGAACGACTATAAAGTGGCTTTTCTGGGACATATGTGTGAAATATTAAGTAGCTTCTGTTGAAATACACCATTTACTGCTAGGACATGTTCCCACCGGCAGATAATGAACTTGTGACAAGTACAGCACTGACTTTTATCATGAACATATAAACATAGGAGACATACTGGTCTTGAACTGAATATGGAATGTCTCTCGTCTTGACACTTTCCATGTTTTATGTGATGGACGTGGGCGCTGATACATGAAAATGAACTAAATGGGTTTCATTTCTATATTTAAAAGAAGGCAAAAGGAACGGCAGACCTTGGTAAAGAAGAACTTTGTTAACATGTAGCATTGTAGCATTACACAGTTTACTGCACTGTTCAAACCTGTCACGAGGGAGTACAACATTCATCATCATGTAGTCGCTTGGCTTATATCGGCCTGCTGGTTAGTATGTGACACTTTCACACCGCCGCACAACCCCTAGCTAGTTGCACAACCGTTCCCTCTGAAAGCAGCCTAACACCAGTAACACCAACTACCACAGCCATATTCACACGGGGACAGCCCATTATTCTGAAACCACTATTGTCTGAAATATTTCCCATTGGACAGAAAGCACATTGGTCTGACAGCCTGTTATCCGAAAACATCCATTGGTCGAAAGGCCCATAACTCAGAAAAGACCCAGTTGCCCAAAGAATACCCAACTCCCTGAAGTTGCTGTTCAGTGACTACAAGCCCTGTCCATGGTGCTGAATCGACAGGGCATAGGCTATCTTTCTGGAATCACACCAAGTGACATTTCAGGGATCTTGAATGGATCAAGTGATTTACCTCAGGTGGTGTGCGCCCCCAACCCTCGTTGAGTGAAATGAAAGCACTTTTTAAACCTGGTAGCTGCATAGACCGTATATGAAGATTAAGGTAGCAAGGTGTGACTGGACTGCACTGAAACTGGTCTGAATCCCAACGCAATATGGAATAATGTATGATTATTGGTTCCATAATTATATAATCCAGGGATAACAGCTTTTGAACACCTTTGGAGGTGCAGAAATATGTCTCTGACGCATGCTGTTGAACTTGACCGTTAATTAAGATTCATAGTCATCCATAGCACCTTAGCTGCTGTAACCTAACTTGCCTCAAAACATACAACGAACTACAAACCACAAGTTCCTATGTAATTGTAACACGCTGGTCGCTTGCTACAATGACCTCCAGTTGCTAACATAAAGAGAGCTAAACAGACACATAATGACCACCAAATATGTAAATGCAACTTGTAGCAAAAATAAAGTGCACAAACTTTGCAGGCATACACCGGAGAACATTTTATTTAGGTGGAGGTTCAACCTGCTGCTGAGCACTTTTTTGAACTTGTTGGCAGAGGGGTTGTGAAAGCTTATCAGCGTTTAATACTATTCCTGACATCGCTGGTGTCCTGATGTTGAATCAGAAATGGAGTAGCATCCAGAGCTCAAAGACTGGACAAAAAGAGATTGCTTGGAGAATAGTAAGTGAGGAAGTTGGGCTACATGGTAAGTTATACAAATGTCTTTCTGTTACTTGATTGCAGCTATCGGTTGTTCTTTACTATGAACCAGGTCACTAGTCCTGATGGATCCAAACTCCATTCAGAAAATAAGCATTTTAAAAGTAGTTTGCTTGTCTATCTTGCGGACAGACCTGACGAAGCATGCATTCAGACTTTTTACACAGTGGCATCAGGAATTATTTATTTCTACATCTTTTTGATCCATTTATTGCAATTAAATCACAGATAAATCTATTTATTTAGGGTTCATAATACTAGAAGTACATCCTGGCACAGAGCTGGAAGCGGCAGTCATCTAGACGCAGTTCCTGGAGAAGGTGGTGAAATTCACTGAGTTGTGTGTGCTGTGAGGATGTTCTGAACCTAGAAGGCAGAATATTAGCTTGTGTTTATTCGTTCACAAATGATCCTGCCGTTAAACTCACGCAAGGTAAAGCAAAAGTTTGCTTTTTTGAAAACAGCATTAGGTTTCTCTACACTGTCCGACTCGAGCCTGTGTTTTTTGTGTCTTTGAATAGTTCAGCCATGACAGTTACAAACACCAGTGTTAAAGGGTTTGAAATGTGAACTTAGAGTGTGTTTAGTACCTGGACAGAGTTGAGGTGACAGTAGCCGTTGAGTGGAAAGCGAATGATGTGTGTGGAGTCCTGGTCCTGGCTGGTGTTCAGGGAATTAGACATGACGTCCCTGACCTCAGGAAAAACATCCTCAATCAGAGTCCGGGGGGCGCTGATGCTGATCCTCTCTCCAAGCTCCGGAGACACATGAATCACAACACACTCACACTCCAGACACACACTCCCGCTTTCCTGCTCAGTCCTCCAGCGCTCAAGCTCAGCCTGCAGAGGAGCTAGTTGGAAGAAACTGGCCTCTTCAGACAGCAGGGAGTATTCCTGCAAACACACACAGAAAAAACACACACCATAGACATAAAGACAAGCTCATAGACATACACATAAATGCACATCCACATAGGTACACACACAATACACAGAGCACTAAGCAATGTTACAGTCATTTCAGGAGATAGGTAAACATCTGTCATATTTTACTTTCAATAGACGCTAGAATTTGACCGTTTATCACACAGATAAACATAATTTGTTGGATTATTCTTTCAACATATTGATAGTTTAAGGGGCTAATTGAATAAATCAAGATTAATACAGACTACACAACTTGCCTGCACGTCTTGGTCTTGACTTGGTCTTGAGCTGTCTGAGACACTACGACAGTTTTCAAACCTTGAAAAACAGGATGCCCTCATAGTTGGTGCACCTTGGTGATGATTTTGAGACTGCTTTCTTGCAGTAATAGTCAAGGTTTCGCAATATCTAATAAACATGAATGTCCACAGGTAGCATAAAGTTTACGAATGTATTGGTTTACTGAAGTCCATGTGAATTACCCTTCTTGTGGTATTCATGACCTCAGAATATCATTTTAGTCATTTAGAGTTTTTCTTTATAATTTTATAATATGTCTAAGAAACTATTGATAATAATAGAAAGTAAGTTAACATTTCTTGGACAGAAGCAAAGAATGTCAAGAAAACAAGGAGTCTTTTGGTGTCTATGTTGCTGTTGCCTAGCAGCAGTGTTCTCACAACATTTTGAATGCCAGGCATATCATGTACATAACTTCCCATGTCGTAACCACAAGCTCACAGGTTCCATTTGAAGGTAACAATAGTGGTGCAGGAATCAGTCCTAAAACCCTCAAATAAGTCAGCATGTTTGCACTTCCACTTCTCTGGTCTGGAAGTCAGTGTGTTTCTTGAATGGGTTTTTGGTCATATGCCTGAAATAAGCTCTGTGGTTAACATAAGCTTAAGAGATTTTCACATTTAGTTCTACAATATAAAATACTTCAGTAAATACCTCATTTGTGAATTTGGAGCTTTTACGTGTCTTAAATTAGGCAGTTGCTAACAAGTGGATAAATGAGACTGTTGTCAGGGACATCAAACGTGATCATGCTTAACACAGAAAGGATCTGCTCACTCGTCTGCCTTTACAGCCTCGCTGGGTTCTGGCTTTTCCTCGCTATTGTTGCCACTGCTAGCGTCAGTCGTAAGTGGGTGTAGCTTTAAATGGTTATGGCTTTAAATGGCATAGCACTGGTACTGTTGTGGCACTTTTGGGTGGCCTTACATATATTGCTGATGATGGTTGTATGTGCTGTGGTAAAGTGTTTCCACACCGTTGATTGTAGTCGAACATTGGGATATGCCATGTTTCTTTTCTTTCTGCTGCTTTTGTGAAAGATGCTATAATCGCGAAGAAAATACTTATTTGATTTGTCTTTAGATGGCCTTTTGCATGTGTATGACATACTTATGACAACAATTTAATGAATAAGGAAGTTGGAGAATTTAAATTTTTTGGGCCAGCCAGCAGTGAAGTCAATACCAGAATATGTAGGTACCAGTTTCTCCTCGTGCAAATATCCAGTCACAGTTACTGTAAATGTAATGTAATTAAATGTAAATGCTGTTTATATTGAAGTTAGAATGTGCTCATACAGACCGCCGTGTGACTGAGTGCAGTCAAGTGCAAGTTGAAATAGCATGATACACTATGTATAATGTAATAAAATTGCCATGTGCATAGTAACATTTACATATAATGTAGCAAATTATGATTAATAGAAACAATATGACTTTGATCAATTTGATGGCAAGTTATAAAAAATGCAATTCATGACATATTTTAACAGACTAAAATGTAGCAGACTAACAGGTGCATTTACATTTTCTAAGGGATTTTTAAAATTCTAAGCATAACTAATTATTATTATATCGTTATAATCATAGTCAGTACATACTACTAAGTTAATATACGGAATGTTTTACCTCAATGGAAAGTTATTACAGTAAAGAAAATTACATACAACAATAATGTATAACAAAAACATGCTTGTTAGTTAAGTTCATGTTTTGTGCCCTTTAGCAAGGTATTGTTCAGTGACATCAGTTCAAATCCTTCCTCTGACAGTCTCTGTGCATTGGTTTGCTGTGCTTTGGGACTGGTCAGTGAAAACGGTGGTAGTACCTGATCAAAGCTCTAGACAGACACTCACTTTGAAGTCATCAGGGATGAGGAGTTTTGACGTCCGGAGGAAGTTAAGTATGTAGCGGAACATGGGGCCGTCTCGATCGATGAAGTAGTGCTGCTTTAGACTGTCCAAGACAATGGGCTCTGTTCCATCAAACAGACGACTGATTCTGCCAGAAACAATAAAGACAGACCTCTTCATCAATTACCAGCCACATTTGTTTGCCGTCATGTCTGCTGGCCACAGCAGCTGAATCTTCAAACCTTGACACATTTTTTAAAATAACTCAACACACAGCAATTAATGTCTAAACCGCTGGCAACAAAAGTGAGAACACCCCTAAGTGACAATGAGTTATTTGAGTTATTTTGAGGGGACAGTAAATGTACACTGTTATACAAGTTGTACACTGCGTACTTTACACTGTATCAATGTGTCATTTCTTCAGTGTTGTCCCATGAAAAGATATAATTAAATATTTGCAGAAATGTGAAGGTGTACTCACTTTTGTGAGATAATGTATATATATATATATATATATATATATACCCCAATTGTCATAGAGTTTTTCACACACTGATTAGTCTCCATGAGCTACTATTAGCTAACATTAGCTAGCCTTAGCCTCCATAAGCGACTGGTCACACCAGTGAGTGTTCTGATTTGAGCAGGGTTTGTTTTACAGCTCGAGAATTCAATGTTTCCTTTGTGAGGGGAAGAATGTGTTATTTCTCTTTTCAGAGGTCACATGCTCTTGCTTTAAAATACTTTATAAGATGCCATCAGAGTTAAGATTACATTGTACATGAAGATACATTGTAGATGAAAAGCAATGTGGTTAGGTTAATGGACCACCAGCACTTACTGGACTAAATGAAAGCAGTTACACAATCAGTCAAACAGTGGAGACCTGGTGAATGCCACATGGCAGATTTAAAGCTCTCTATTATATTTGAGTTGTAAAAGAAACATGGGGGCACTGACAGTGATCCAGAGACCACAAAATCAGTCAATAAACTGCTAACAGCAAAAATAACTTACAGGGGTCAACATGAACACTGAGTCATGGGAACATCTACCAATCACAGACTAATTGTATCAGCACAGAGAAACACTGGGGGAAGGATGACTGATGATTCACAGGGCAAAACATACAGACTGTATGAATGAGATATTTCAGCCACTTTGTCCACCTCTCATCGTAGAATAGTGTTATATGTGTGTATTTAATGTATTTGGACTGGATTTTAAGGGAGGTAATTAATGGTTAAATAACTGGATGGAGTGGCTTTTCCTCTTTAAAAAATGTAAATGTGGAATCAATTAAAAATCCCATATATATTAAAATATATTGAATTCCGTTGATATACATGAATTATCCCCGAAATGTATTTTCTTTTGCAGGGTACTTTTAGTGTTATTTTGTAAATTACCCCTTAAAAACATTTTAAACTTTAATATATTAGACTATTAGTTTTTCTATTAATTTACTTACCTTGAAATGTAAGTAATTCAATTAAAATATCCCAAATGTTACATTTGGTATATTTTGGTAATTAATGGTGACAGTGACATACTCAAGATTTTAGGGGTGTAGTTTTTGCCTTTTGAATTGAACAAATTAAGGGCCGACTACCATGATGACTGTACCAAACACCTTGATTTAAAGCTGGGGAGGGCAAAATCTGTCCAACCTATGCAAAACCTCTGCTGCCTCGTATCACTCCACTGAGTCCCCTCCTGCCAAACCCACAACTTCCACCGGCAGCAGAAGGAATCTGTTCCCGTGAGAAACATTATCTCTCGTAGTGCTCACTCTCCATTGTGTGACTGCAACGCTGACCAGCAGCGGGATAAGAGGCGAATAGACTACACAATTCAATTCAATTCAATTTTATTTATATAGCTCCATATCATAACAAAGTTATCTCAGGGTACTTTAGGGCACACACACCACTGCCCCCCTCGAAAGTTATTCCCCACTGTTTGTCATCGTGCTTCTTAGCCACTCATGGATACGTGCACCGTGGCATCAAACATAATGGAGCCAGGTGTTTTGTACTACATGGCGCTGCAGGCTGAGGACGTATTGGACATTTATCACAAGTTGCAGGACTTTGTACCACTGAATCAAGCTTTCACCATCTGAAAGGACGTACAGGCTCATCTGCATTTGTAGCACAGCCAATAGGAATGCCCTCTCTCT
>JAVQJD010071536.1:15000-66218 GCA_036023655.1 Nannoperca australis | reverse complement strand
GTGTGTGTGTGTGTGGTGGGGGGGGGGGATGATGGAGAGGAGCAGTAGGAGGAGGGGCAGCAGTGGCAGCAGCGTAGTAAACTCTGCATCTCGGTGAACACGCAGCCCCTTACATTAATTAACCTCCCTTTTTCCTTGTTGGGGAGGTGTGTGTGTGTGTGTGTGTATGGGAAGGGGGGGTGTGGTGTTTCAGGAAAAAAAAAAAATCCTCCGTTATCGTATATGCACATGGCTGTACACCAATTAATTGCAGGGAAGAAAAAAAGAGAAAGAAAGCTAGTTTACAGACCTCCCTGTGGTCGCCCTGTGTTCCTGTGTGAGCCCAAGTTACATTATTTCAGAGAGATGAAGGGTAGGGGGGGGCGTCTAATGTCTGTATGATGAGTAAAAAGGGTATTAAAATTAAAGAGGGAATCATGGCAGAAATCAGCCTTTGCTTTACCACAGGGGAAAGGAGCAAATAAAAGCCACGGAAATGAAAATAAATAAGCTTTACTAATACCTCACCTTAAGGAGCCGGAGCTGTACCCAGCTGAACCGCCGCTGTTTGCCGGTAATTTGTTTGCGGACTTTATTATTAAGCTGTTACACTGGCTGTTTGACCTTCAGTAAGGAGAGCTGGTGGTGAAACGGAGGGCATTTTCCAACAAATGTTCTCGATTGTAAAATGGTAAAAGACTCTAATGTCAAGTGACCTATCAAGGAGATCCAGGCAGAGAACAGCTTCAAAAACATACGGTTTGTGGTATTTCACCATCTCCCTACATTAAAACAAATACACTTTTTAAAAGTGGGACCCTGTCAATTAATTTGGACAAAAGTGTATTACATTGTTGGACTGCCAGACTGCTTTGAAGGCAGAGCATTTCTTTTGAAAATGACGCAGAGAGATGATTCTAACCTGTCGAAAGAGAAATAACATGTTCATATTCGTGTAACCAAGCTTATTTTAATCTAGTAATGAGCATTTGTTTGCCAGGCTAATACAACACATTGACTCTTCTGTTTGTTTCCCTCTTCCCACCGGGCATTGCATATCTGCTCCCACCACATGACACACGGATGCAGATGATTGCCACCATTTGGGAATTTCTTAATTAGAAGAAGAAGAAGAAGAAAAAAAAAAACATGGTCCACATGGTTGACATAACAAAATAACCTGTGCCCGAACGGTCCTGGCAAGGTATTGGGTCTTGTTCTTGGTTGGGATTTGGTTCACTACCTTCCAGCTCCCTCCACAGAACGTCCAGTCTTTGACACTGTCTCTCCATCCACCATTTCACCTTACTTTATGTCTTTCTTAGTTTTTTTTCTGCACAAAATGCACGTGCGTTAACACGTGCTCAATTTAACTTTTAATAGAAAGAAAACGCTTTAGATTCATTTTCAAGGAAAAGATATAACAGGCTAAACTTTTTGTACTAATATTACAGACACAGTCTGTGGGCTTTCTTTCTTCCTGCGGGGGGGAAAAATGTCAGACATTATCTGGATTTTGGATAAAAAAAGACATGTAGCCGTTGATCAACAAAAGCCAAGAGACGTGCTGTGTAGGACTCTGTGTGTGCCTTTCAACAAGGTCTTCAGATATAAAGGCCTCAGGTATATTCTGCAGAGGGTTTTCACTTTGGAGTTTATTTGGGGGAGAAGTAGGTGTCTGGATTTTTTCAAAAGGTGGACGGCTCAATGTGGAACAAAACTCTTAAAATCCAGTGGAAGAAAAATTCGGGGGGGGGGGTGAGAAATTAGCCTTAATATCAGGCCCATATGACAGTGTTTTTATCTGCTAATTTCTCAAGCGTCATAATGAGACGGTACCGAGCGATGGAGCGATTTGAATTTAAATGATATAATACTTGAGATAGCCCTAATTCACCCATACATATTTAATCTGACATATTATCTCGCTCCTGCGACGCCCTGATATGATATGACAGCTTGGCCGTTGTGCCGGCAGGAAGGAGAGAGGCACGGCGCTGCAGTTTGGAGAGCGCGTCATTAAAAAGAAAGGTGGTAGAGAATTCGCTCTCTGCAATCAGAGCCACTTTAGACGCCAAGTGGGTTTGTCATCTTGGTGGCAAAAAGCAGAGATATACTGATGCAAATTAAGATTTACACAGTTCTACTTGCTGATGCAGGACAGTATCTCAGAGCAGAATGGTAAAAAGACATTCTTTGGACAGTTGACTATACATATCATGTCTGAAATCTCAAGATTACAAACGCTATAATGCCCTCAATAATCATTGTCAGGTATCAGCTTTTTCTAAAGCAGAAACTTCTGTCTTTGACATTTAGCTTTAGAGCTATGTTCTCATGAAGTGATATAATCTACTTTTTCTCCTTGTCAGAATCTACCTCTACCACATTTTTTGTAACACTGAAACATTTTAGTGGGACTTTTTTTTTTAAATTGAACTTCCAGGCCTGTAGAACTCTATTGGACGAAAATGTTCTTTCTTTAGGTATTCCCTTATCTTGGTCCAAAATCAACCATTGCAAACCATTCAGGAGCCCTCATCAATTCAATTCAATTAGAAAAAACTTTATTTGTCCCAGGGGGGCAATTAAAGACGGCTTCATGGGACAGCTCCACATAAAACAGCCCCATACATAAGCATCTCTCACCAGTATGTATCTATGACCTAACGGGGATCAAACCTCCAAGAACAGTGGTAGCCTGTGTGACGATTTTAGCATTGGCCACTGTCCGAAGTGCTAGAAAGTGAGGCCAAGCAACTCTGGTCCTATTGCTCTGTGTTAATAAAATCTGAGCCTTCAGATTCAATAGAAATGGGGAAAGTCATCAAGCCATATTTTGATTTTGTTTTGTGCCAAGTATGTGCTCAGTTGGTTGGCCTTATAGGGATGCCACATAGAAACATAATATCCAGTTATTTGTATACATTAATGAATGAATATCTGTCTGGTTTCATTTTCGGCCAAATGTTCCACCAGCGGCTCACCTGGGTAGCCCAGGTGGCCCCCAAGTACTTGTGCTCCTTAGAGGCTTTGTGCCCACTGGACCACACCTTCAAGGATGTCTGTTTCCTGAAGTTAAACAAGTTTAAAAACAGCAACCTTGTTGTCTTGCAGCTTTAATAATCCACTGAACTGGCAGGTGCTGCTGTTAACACAAAAACATCACTCAACCTGAGCTGCACTCACCTCGGATCTCATGTCTCCCACGAAGGCCGTAAGCAACCTACTGTGCTTTTGTGCCAGGAGATAATTGCAGCTATAGGAGGGCAAGAAATAAGTGATTTGCTCAATTAACCAATATAGCACAGCTGAGTACAGCACCTGTGCATATTGTTTTGCAGATAACATGGCCGATTACCCTCTAGAGTGCGCAGCCACCGAGCTCTGTCTGTTACATCCCCTACCTGGTGCAAGGCAGTCAATAGCGCACGCAACCACGTTGTGTTTAATTGCGCTCTGGGTGTTAATACGCACTTGTGTTTGGAGTGTTTCATTTTCGCCCGCCTGGTGTACTGATAAGCACATCGCTGGCTGCCAGTGTTAAACAGTTGGATAAAATCTCAGTTGTTCTGGAAACCTGCAACTTGTTCGAGCAGAAAGAGACATCCTGCTGTTTTTCTATATGAGCCCAAATGGAATTACCTGTTCACATTCAGCGGTGTGTTAACAAGTAGGTATGTACTATAACGTACTATAAGTAATCTGTGGGGAGATGATGGGAGATACCCTTGTGTTTTAAAATGGAGGAACTTATACTTCATTAACCAAGTCTAAAAATACACAAGTGGTGTTTTTTGTTCAAAGTTCAAAGTAATGCATTTTTGTTATAAAAAGTAATCATTCAGTAACTTGTATTTAAGTTTGCAGACTTGTAGTAACTTCTTAAAACCTAACATGTAAATTTTCATGGTGTTCATCAATATCCAGATTTTTTCTCTTGAACATATATATTTTAAAACGTTTTTCTTTTTTTTTCTGCCAAGTATAAAGTGATAGGGAACGTGAGTAGGTATACAGAGAGGGGATGACATGCAACAAAGGCAGTTTCAAAATGTGCTGGGATTCCACAGTATACATCTTAAACCGCCAGTGTCTCCACTTTTCAAGACATTTTTGAGAGAAAAGTCATTCTTAGTCAAGAAAATAAATAAACTGGTGCAAAGACAAGATTCAGTTAGTTGTTTTACAGCAGCATTGAATTCATCAACTCAAATAGCAAAATATGAAGGTAAAGAAAAAATATTGTTTGTTAAGGCCATAAATAAAACACAAAATGTCTTAATATTATTAGTGTACTTTTTTACTATACTATTATAAAATGCATCATACATCACATAAAATGTTGTTTCTGGCTCCATTAAATCCCTGTTAATTACACGTGTACCAATGATATGTCAGTATGTATCAAATACCATCATCAGAGGCTTTAAAGGCCACTTTCTTCTTCAGCTGCAGCCAATTGCAGCTTTACTCTGAAGCCTATAATTATCTTTCCTGTCCTTCTACCCCCTATAGATGCTCTACATTACATGAGATCAGATCAAATGGTAAAACACACTAATCTTCATGTCAGAGAAGTAAAATCCATGGTGCGCACCGCCGTTGATACCGTTGCTCCTGGTTCTCCAACACCAACGAACCACACAATTTCTGCTGGCAACATTGCCTCAAAAAGGAGAAAAAAAGTTGGTTAGCAGATGTCAGTTGTTGTGTTTATCTCGGCGGTTTTCCTTCGCTCATGCATGGATCTTATATCAAAGAGGGCTTATCTGAATAAAGTGCTTAAAAGCTTTTCAGACGCCTGGTGATCTGAACAATTTTTGGCTTGATCTGCAGACTAAACAAACCATAATGATGCAAGCTTGTGTAAAGATGTACACAGCAGTCAAACAACAAATGCCTGCGCTTGATGTTTTTATTAATGTTTTCTCTTCTTTTCATCAGCTTTTTTTTCATATCTTCACTGTTTTGGGTCTTAACACAGGAGTAACTTCTTGTTTGCTCCTGCAGAGGTGCTAAGAAAAGGACAGTCATAAATTCATGCACACAAATGGAAAGAAACGTGTCATCTGCTGTTTCTGTCCTGGCCTTGCAAACTCAAATTTCCCTCGGGACAGTAAAAGGGATTGCGGTATGTTCTATGCACGACGTAATCAAAAATATTCAAATGTTACTCCAGTCAGTTGGGGAAAGACAACAATCCTGCTGAAAAGGTGTATTTTCTAGGACGATATAATAAGCCGACCGCCCCTCCTGCTGCCGCGAAGTAAAAGCGACAACGGCATTAAGTTTTTAACACTCTGTATTTTGTAACAAGGTTGGATGTGGGAAGAAAGTTAGCAGACATCCTCTCAAGACCTGCCGGTCTCATTTCAATGCAGAGATAGGAGCGTCGGGGCTCTTCTCTGAAGTCACAACTTCTGGCTCACGGGAGGCAGACGTGGCGAGATCTGCTCGCTAAAGCCAATCAAAAGACCTGAATTCTATTTGTTTTGTTTCAAGGGAAGACGACAAAGGGGGCCTCAAGGTCTTCTTCAAGATGGCTCTGAAGCCTGAGAGGAGAGGGAAAAAAATGGAGAGGGGGTAGAAGGAGAAAGAGGGAGGACCGAGGCTTTCAAGTGCCCGTCCTTGGTGGGACCTTTGCCGTGGTGCCAGGTACACAGCTTTTAGGAGAGGATGGGTGAGGAGGAGGGGGCTGTTTTTTTCATGTTAGTGCGTGGTTGGGAGTTATTAATATTCTCAAAGACAGAATTTTCTCCCCCGGATTGAAATAATGGATCATACTTAAAAGGGGAAGAACTCATTTCAGGTTTTAATACGGTAAGCCTGTTGGAACCAATTATTGGAGGTGCTTTGCCATTGTCATCTTGCATTTCTCCTTGAGGAGATTAACTGGCAACGCTGAAAAGGCCTCGCAGTATCCGGGATTTTGCTCATTCTGAGAATCTGCCTGAAATGGAATATTTTTCTTGATTTGTGTGTGTATGTGTGTACTGTACGTCTGTGTGTGTGTCAAGTTCCAACGTGTTTCACGTATTTTGGCTTCATGTTCTACCTAATTATTGCAATTTGATCCTAAAGCAGGAGTGGCCTAATCCTCTGCTGTACTGCAGAAATCCTGTTTCAGAAACTTTGGTAATAAATTTGGCCTGTTTTAATAGAGACTGGGAAAGTAGCACTGTGACGGCAGAAGGACGGCCTCCCTGGGAAGCTCCTCTGTTTCCTCATATGCAAATTCATGTGAGGAAACAGTGGAGGCAACTTGCAGAAAGTTGGAAGAAGTTGTGGAAGGAAGAAAGAAGAAATCCCTCGTTTTCTTATGTTCTATTCTCCGTTTCCTGACTGTCCCCTGCATGCCAGAGACAGTCTATCGTGTGAGTGTATGCATGTGTGTGTAACTGGGCAACTTTTACACTCACAAAGATTGCCTGCTTGCATAAAGCAGCATTATTTAAGCTTTTTTTGTTCATTCTGCTAACAGTAATTCACCTTTAAAAGACTGCTTTGCAAATGTAGAATAAGGTATAGTAAGGTGTGGTGCTGTGTGACTTATTACATTACAAAATGACATGAACTTGCTGATCTGCAGAACGATGTGCTGATTTCTCTGAAGACCTGAATTGGGCCTTTTTCTTCAATCAAACATAATTCATCATGAAAGCTGCAGTAAGCAATTGTATCTCATTATAAATTTGGTTGAAATAACTATCTTTGACCATTGCATGCACTTACAATGTTTAACTGAAGGGTTTGTGAGCGCCCGTCCCTTTGTGTATTTAGTTTTTAAAAACCTGGCCTGAATCAAACAACCAATCAGAGTTAGATAGCATGTAACCTGCCAATCACAGTAACTCTGTATAAACAGTTGGTAAAAACAGCTAGAGAGAAGACGTATCATTCTGTTGAAGTTGTTGGGATTAGAGAAACACGGTTGTACAGTGGTGTTACAAAGTGGAGCTTCTTCCCTCACAAAGGATCCTTGACGTAATAGTTCAACTGCAAGTGCCAAAACAACTGTACATGTCTGGAATCTTGGCCTGAGCCCCAACACTTAACAAAGACAAATACATTATTAGAATCAGTGCAATTGTAATATAAATACTAATTTGAAACAGCAACATTTGATTGTAATATGCATATTTTAGACAAACACCTCAGCCTGTAATATGCACGTGAAAATGTGTGCATACCCGACTCACATTTTTCTAGTCTTGATGGTTTCAGTTGGTCATTATGCATGATCACTCAGGAAAGTCTTTGTAAGTAAGTATTGTAAGTGGGAATAAGCAACATACTGAGATGGATCTAGATAATCTGCTGTAGCTCATCCACTATCACTATCATAAAAAAAGTAAAATGGCCACCTAATTCCACATTTGGTCATCACCTGCACACCTAAAGTGCAGACTTGTATTAGTTATGGGGTTAATTTTGAAAATTCCAAGAGACCCAAATGGGAAGATTTGACTTTTACTAAAGCATAGATCTGAATCTGTACCTACAGTAGATATGTAGTGTACACAGGGTGTTAATAGTAGAAATTATGATGACGTTTAAATTTGAGTAGTGGAATTTAAGACAAAAATAGCTGTGTAGCAGTCCCCAGCGGAGTTCATTTCTAGAGTGACTACACCTTTCCTCATGTTGTTAAGGACACTCTGGACCTCTGGAGGCCTTCTGGGAGACCATAGACCCCACATTGATGAGGACGTGTCTCGTGTCTTTATCCTCAGGTTTTTTTTTTATCTTCTTTGTCGATGGCTGATATTCTTAAACACCTGCTGGTGAGCTGTAGGTAAGCTGACCGCTCTCAGCCAATAGAACTGGTGTTCTCTATCAGACTTAATCACAGAAAAGGGTTCTGTTGTCTTTTCTCGCAGGGTAATATTACACGTGCTACCTAAACCTCACTGCAGGACATTCTCCTTTGTTATTTTCAGATTCCTTTCTTCCCCACCTCCTCCCCCCTTTTCCCCACGAGTGCCAGGAGTGAGCATTGTTCTCGGATCATTACTCCTCAAAGAAATTTAAGCACGGGATGCCATTTAATTTTTTTTCCTCCCCAAATGCAGTCTGTCATTAGAAATCCTAGCTGTCATGGCGATGCCATTTTTGGTGCAAGTGTTTGTTGCCTCATTTCTTTTAATTTTATCTCCATTAGCTTAATTCTTTTTTAATATTTCCATCTAACGAACTTTACAGTCCATTTTGTCTCAGTGTCTTGCTAAGCGAGTTTTATGAAGCAGGCAGTTGGCTTTTCCATTTGAGAGCGGGTGAGGCGGGGGAGAGGGTGGGGGAGGAGGGGTAATCGAGGAGGGCCTGGTGCTTTTGTCAGCTTATTTTTGGCACCTTAGCTAGCAGTTCTGCTTCTTCGCCTTGATTATACAAGCAAACAACTGCATGAAGTTCATTAACAATAAAGCACAGGCTAATTAAGCCGAGCCCCTTAGACAAACCAGCGCTGTCATCCCGCATGTGTTCGGAGCTGATTGAGCTGTTAAAGATTTACCTTCACTCGTCTTTTACCTCCTTCGCTCCCTCACGAGGGCCTTTGCTGATTTGTCTCTGAGGGCGTTTAACCTCACAGAGAGTCAGCCGCTGTCATTTGGGTTGTAAACACTTTACTTCAAGGTAGAGTAGCCTTACAAGGCCAAAGTGCTGTTTACTTCCTGCTTCCATTATGTTGTGCTTTAACATGCTGGGGCGCGTCCAATCTCCCCAATGAATTCTGTCTGTCTATCCATCCATCTACATATCTATCTGTCTCCTCATAATGCTGTTAAACAATACCCTGATCCTGCTACACTACAGGCCATGACATGGCGCCATAAATTACATGTGAATCAGTCCCGTGTCTGCCCAGAGGTTGTGAGATACACCATTAGCAAAACGGCCCTGCAGCCCTTTGTTAATGTAATTTGCTTAATTGCTCTGTATCAGTATACAGATGAGATGTGTTCGCTCAGCGAGGTCCGCAGAGAGCGTTCTGGACATATTTATTTTAATGCTTGTGTCTTATGGTTGCTCATCCCTTTTTATTGCTTGATGTCCACTGATGACACACACGTAGGCTAGTGGATAAGGAAGTCATGCTGGAGGGCTAACTGGAGGGTCCCCAATTTGATCCAAAGCAACAGTTAGATGCAAGCTTCAGGGTTCGGTTTGCCAAGAACTTGATTACTTAGCAAATTCAAACATTTATGTGCATAAAACAATTCAAGACACATATGTAGACCAGTGAAACCCACTCCAAACAAACCAAGAACCTTTTCCCTAATCTTTTTTTAAATGATTTAGCTTTACCTTATTTACCTTATTGATGCACAGACACACCTTCCCAGAACACATTTGATGCAAAGACAGATGATACATATGTCAGGAATTTCAAGTAAATAAATATAGCTATTGTTTCAGCTCAAAAGTTTCCAAAGCTATCCAAATATTTTACCGCAATATCAGATATCCTCGTCCAAGCATTCTTGGCCATCGCTTGTTAGTGGAAGGTAGAGGCCAGATAATATGGAGACCTGAACTGACAACCTCAGTCTGCGAGCCGTGTGTATTTCTTGTAACCTTCAGGCTACCTTCAGCCGCAGCTTCCTCCTTCATCTCCTCCTCCTCCTCATCTTTGGTGGTGGCTCTGCTTCACCCCAGGGAGCGAAAAGCTGCCGTTCCCCGCTGTGACTGCTCCTCTTCAGTGTTTAATTACAGGGGAGGCTGAGAAGTCTGCCTCTCCTCTGATGAGTCGATGGATGAGAGGCAGAGGGCTAAGCGGTGGAGGCTTGGCTTAAAGGAATTGACCTTAACCCGTGTTATCCATGAGCGTCCATAACCATGACCTGATTGGTGCAAACGGAGATGGAGGTGGATGAAAGGTTATTTTAAAAATCTTTATTTTTGAATTCAAATTTTGGTGTAAATGAGCTGTCTCTCCAAACATCAGCAAAGTCCTGATTTGTCCCCATACTGACCTTCTAATAAGACCTGATAGAAATACAACCTATTTAAGTACATGTGTAGTTCATAGTCAAGCATTACTTAGTGATCAATGCTGTTTTCCAGTAGCCTTGCATGATGCCATCTTATTCCATCTTATATGATCATTCGTGGCTGTAACCGAATTTTACAGACCTCACTGTGCAAGTGAATAAATCTGCCAGGGTTTTAAGAACATTTCATTGTTTTTATAAATTGTATATTGAAACAATAAAGACCAAATTTTACTACATCTGCGGTGCAGTGCAGGTTTGGTAGACAGAGATTTTGTCATCTGCCCACATCAGTGAGGGTCCACATGGACCAACCTTTTGCAGCTCAAAAGTTTTCAAATTAAAGTTGCAGACACAGTTAACAGTTAACACAATGAGCACCATGAATGTGTGATCAAGCTCAGCCAGTGTGTCTGTAGGTAGAAACTCCCTTTAGCACTTTTTTCAAAGCTGCTCCAGAAAAGAGAACTTGTCTGTGGTGAAAGGAACCTGAACAAAGACAGTGTGCCAGTTTGAGGACGGGCGCGACATACGAGCCGTCAAAATATACGATATGAATCTGTGCTGTAATTCAGAGAAAAAGAGATTAGAAGAAGATAATGGTCTCATATCTCAAAAGTTAACAGTGAGGCCCGCGTGAACTGTGAATAATCTTATAATTACTGATCTAATGCCATTAGGCCTGACAGAAATAGAGAAAGCAACGCTTGGATGAGGCGCAGTTAATCAACTGTGCGCTCCTCGTTGGATCATCAGTACCCCCGCGCACGCTAAGGCCACGAGTGATGATAGGTATGAGTTTAAATGACAGCTTAAAGGAACATTACGCCGCACTCATATTTGGTTAACTTCCCCTACCAAATGGTTCAAAAACGTGACATTTTTTTAATGTGCCTTACAGCCTTATATCGCCCCCTCAATTTGTGAGGGTTTTTTCACTCTTTCTTCTTTTTTTTGCCTCAGGCTATTCTTCAGGGGAAACCCAGACCAACTGGAGTTCCCTCACCTTGTGTGCTCGTTTGATCCCCGACACAGAGGCAGACGGCTGATCTGTCCGTGTTAAGCCTCTGTTCCAGGTTGTACTTGCAATGTGAGAATGATAACAAGAAAACACAACGCTGGAGGCTTCCCGTCTCTGATTCATGTTGTTTTCTTTTATTTCTCTGCGTGTGGGAGAGAACGCCGTGACAAAGTGCACACCCAGAGTTTGACAGTTTAAAGAAAAGATCCACCCTCAGATTGTCAGCTGCTGTTTGATCTCATCAGTCTGTGATGTTCAATTTGATGGCAAAGAGACAATTTTTGCACACTGATTTCTGCAAGTAAAATGCTCATATTGTCTATATTTGACCAATTGTATGTGGGAAGAAGAATAACTGTTAAATAGAGCTACAAATGCAAAACTAGCTGTGATAAGTGTCAAAACGTCTTAGGGTAGATCTTAATAAACATGCACATGTTGCAGAAAAATGACATTTGCTTTAATTTTGAAGTTGAGCAACAATCGGCTCTTATTTTTACATAAGGTTTAACTCGACTTAAAGAAACGTGATCATTGCAATCTGATCGAGT
Organism: Nannoperca australis; assembly: GCA_036023655.1. Taxonomy (NCBI): domain Eukaryota; kingdom Metazoa; phylum Chordata; class Actinopteri; order Centrarchiformes; family Percichthyidae; genus Nannoperca; species Nannoperca australis. The sequence continues at coordinate 54,675 of JAVQJD010071536.1, read as the reverse complement.
CCCAGGTTAGATTGGGTTTCAGAAGGGGTTTTTTGACCCCTGAAGACCTCTACTATACTCCTGACCTTAACTGGAAATACAGCATGGTACTTTACTGAAGAGCTGACAGTAAAGAGGCAGACCCAGTAGTAAAGAGCAGGAGAGAGAGGGATATACAACACTTCATTTTGAGTCTTTTCTATGGCTTCCTAAATGCACAGGCCTTCAGTGTTATACTTTGTGGTGATAAAATAACAGGTTATATATATATATATATATATTCAGCCAGAAAAAAAAGCATGTGCATCTATCCCGATGGAAATTGCTAACTTTCTATAATTAAATGGCAAAAGTTGTATTTTCTGTGTGAAATGTAATGGTACAAGAGCTGTTAAGACTCTGTGCAGTTGCATGTATGAAAATGTCTTTAGTCTTGCTAAACTTTGAAGCCGACAGTCATTTGTGCATTGACTGCCTTTATTTCCCCTCAAAGTATATGTATATGTTTTACTTTCAAAAGGATCATACCTTTTGCATATCTCTGTGGTTCACATCTGCTAGAAACAACATGCTCAGGAGCTCCAGGAATAAACAAATGTGTCAGAACACTTTGACGCTAATGGTGTCTCCCCAGATGAAGTTCCAAAATATTCAATTTTCATTTACAGGCGGTTACATTTTGGGAGCCCCGAGAGAAAGATTTTTGATTACACAACCTGCCATCTCTGTTGGAAGTTGGTCTTCCAGGGAATAAACATGGACCATAATTAGGGAGACATGCAGATATAGTAGATGAGTAGTGATGGTGGTGGGCTGACTGGACTGGTCTCTGGGCGGGGAACAGTGATAATGAAGGCGTTTTGAATTTGGCCTGAAAGTGGACTGATGGGCCCCCGGCTCTTCCCGACCGTTTGTGAGGTTTCAGATTTTTTTCTTTTAGCCTGGTATCTTTGTTCTCCATCACTTTAGACGTGTGTACTTTTATTTTGTATCCTTTCTGTCTTTCCATTTGAACTAAAAAAGATATAATATATTTTTTTCTTTATTGGCACTATTTCTTTAGAGAAAATATTTTCATGGCTAGAAGGTTTGTAATAAACTTTATTTTAATGCTGTTTATTATTTAACTTTTCTTTATGTATAGCACTGTAGATTTTAGTTGGTCATTATGTGTTAACCACATTTTTTGTAGAAAAGGAAAGAGGTGTAGTTTAATAATGCATCCTCATGTTACAATATTATGACTGATTATATCATTCCCACTAGCAAAACAATATCATTGGTCACTTTGCTGCCTATGCATTCCACAGACTACCTGTTATAAATTAAAACACTCCAATCAGAAAAGAGCACATACAAAAGCAGCCGCGAATCCGTGCTCACATCCCCTGACGTTCCGCCATTGGCCATTTTTCAAATCTGTAATACAAGAGTCAGGTTGCCCTATTTCCATTTACACATTACACATAGTGCATCTTCCTGCGCGTGAACACAAACCAAACTCATAAAAACATAGCTCCATAGCGCTCCTAGTGGACAAAAACTTTGCACGGTACCTTTAAATCACAAATACAGTAAATGTAAATGCAAGAAATATATATATATTAAGCGTACATAAAGCATATAATGATGTCTTCTGTACTGGAGAAGAGTTGTGTTTTAGATGGACTTACTTTTTTAAATTTGCCATAAAAATAAAAAAAATCTTTGGCCCCATCCACTTGAGTTTTTACAGATTACTTCTGTCTCTACAGCAGCTCTGGTTTATAGAAGTGTTTGAACAACTTAAACTCCAATCTGTGATGAAATATGCCAGAAAGGACAGTGGTGCAGAACTCTTCTTTTTGTCTTTTATAGTTTTTCTTTTTCCTTCCACACAAAGATCCTCTCTCCTTTTTTTAGCACTGTGACGTCCTCTCACCATAATAACTGACAGCATTCTGAAATGACACATTTGATGTAAATCTGCATATGGGTGGCCACAGTCACACTCTCACAAGTTTGCAGGCTGGATAGTGTCACTAAAGGTGTGTGTTTGCGTATGTGTGCGCGTGCTGTTGTGAGTAGTTGTGAAACATGACATGACGGCAGCGAGCGATCCCACGAGGGGCCTCCATGTCATGTCGAAAAATACCATAACATGTGCATTACACTTAAGTAATTCTTCTTCCATCTGCTAAGTATGACAAGCATTTGCATAGCCATTTAATTAGTGCCGCGCTTAAAGCATTCCCCCCTTTTAATCACCTCATTGTATTTACTCAGCCACTGGTAGCAGAAGGCTCTTATTTAAAAAACAAAAACAGTGTAACCACTTTGTAACAAGAGTGATGATACGTATTTCTCAATATTGATAAAGACGATTGCTTTTTCAGATGTCAAGTTTATTTAAATTTACCAAACAATAATGTTTAATTGGTATTTTGTAAAGATAATGATTTTAATTTTGGACAGTTTGTCACTTATTTGCTGTGTTTATAAATTTTATCTGTCTTTATTCATCTATAATTCTCAATTAACTAACTGTTTCTATACTGCTGAGAGAAAAGGTGCCATCACCCTCTTTTCATCTTCATCAGAACCAACACATCTGATCTCCCTCTTTTCCTTTTTCTTTCTCTGTTGTTGGGCCTCCTTTTTCAAAATCAAACTATCAAGATATCAAGAGGGTGTGTGTGTGTGTGTGTGTGTGTGTGTGTGTGTGTGTGTGTAGGGGGGGGGGTGCGATTGAAATATTGGGAGCCTCTTTGAATGGTTTGCATTTACATTAATGAACTTGATTTGAATGGAGGTTCATATCAAGCCTCATAGATTCTGCACTGTGATTTTATTAATTGCAACAGAGGCGTCATTGTTTGTCGTTTTGACGCCAATTCAATTAAAATCCCATTTAGAGGGTAATAGATTAGGCAGTGTAAACTTTATGTGGAAGACGCCTTGTGACTGATATGCAACGCTATGAAAGGTCTGCTACAAAACTAACTGCTGTGTTTTCATGCACGTGCATTCACTTGCAGCACATGTACTGTATATCATTCAATTCTGTAGGTGTTTTTGCCAAAGCTTGTGTGTAATTGTATTGTGTGTGCACGTGCACATGAGTGTTTTCACCTCCTCTTTGTTAAGTGAATCACTGCCAGCATCGGTGCTGCTCGGCTCACTTTGATTCATAATTGGTCGTCTTTTAAAGGAATTAGCATCTTGTAATTCTATACTTTAATTTGAATATCCACAGTAAAGGTAGGTATGTGTTATGAAATAATTAGATTTAATATAGTGGCGTTTAATAGTGTTAATCTTGTGGTAATATATTAACCTCAGCTGACTCTGTATGATATTCTCATTTGAATGTTTAGAAGTTGGGTGAAATGTTAGAATGAGTAAAGTTTTCTCCTGGCCAGCAGCTCAGACCCAATTATTCTTTGATATTAGATGGAGGTTCATTTGTAATTGGATTATTGTGACCATGTAGATAATGGGTTGGTTCGTCTAAATTGCTAGAATATGTTTTCTCATTCATCTCTAAGTATCGAATGGAAGTCCAGGAAAAGAAACAAAAAATGGATGAAGATTAGGGAATAATAATTCAATTCATACATCTTTTTTGTGTATTGAATTGTTTTTTTATGGTTTTTTGAAACTTTTAATGAGACTTACAAAGGCATAATAGGACTTTTGTGAAACTCACTATGTCACAGTTTTAACCTAAAGTCATTGTTCGGGCATACATTTGACATACTATCTTCTTCTACTGACGTCTCCCCACTACTCTGATTTGATTCTGATACACTGATTTGGGTGAACTCACCCATAGAGAAATGTTTACATTTTAGTATATTATCCTTTAACAAAAACAGCAATCACTTTTTGTGCATGGTCATACATGGACACATGCAATTTTCATCTTCTTTTTGCGTTGCCATGACAAACCATTTGTTGTGCCATTTCCCGCACAGCACAGCCAATAATAGACACTTTCTACACGGATTTTACAGCACAGATGGTCGACTTTCATGTAAATGAAAACATTATGTCCAGTTTAATATAAAACATAGTCATTTGAAATGTTCAGAAGAGGGTTTCTACTTCATTTTATTCATAAAAAGATACGTCTTTATATGCCCTTTAGTTGTGGAGACATTTTGTCACAAACCTGTTTGTCAGAATCACTGAGCAAATTCTCCTTGACTGTTAATGCAAGCCAGATTCTGCTCACTTTATTTGCCATAACCCTTTTATGATTATATGTTAAAGCTGTAATGATAATATTTTTCTTTAATGTTGCAGCGCAGGTATATCATTAGCTCCACATATTTCACTGCAGAGTTTCCCCTAAAACAAATGTGATCTGCTGTAATTACAATACACCCTGTCTGAGGCACCTGTGCAGGAACTCCTGCCAATACGAATTCACCGTGTTCCTCTCATCTGCTACAAGTCTGCTAATTCACCCAGAGGAGTCGAGTGAAGTGCACACAGCCACTCTGAGGGAGTGTTTTGCATTAAAAATCCTTTTGAGCCGATGTAAGTTTGAGAAGAGGAGAAAAAAAAAATCTGTCTTTAATAATGCACAATGTGAGACGGCACAGAGCAATATACATTTTTAATTACTAAAGTGACTAATATCTAGGTTTGGCTTTGAGGTTTTTGTTCCATAAAATATGCATTTGTATTTTGTTCCCTGCAGCTGACTTGGATACACATACCTGAGCAGAGCTGCGGGCTTTTAGCACATTGGAGGAAGTTCAATAACATATGTTCAGGTACTACATGCAAATAATGTGAATGTGAATTTTATGAAGGGGGAAAAGTAAGCCATGCATACCTAAATAACTGTCAGGTTGTTGGAACCAGTCCTAATAACAGCTTTACTGACAGTGAGCTCCACATTTCATGGCAAGTCCTTCTGTTTCTGGATCAGATCTGTTAAAGAGGCTCATTTTGTCTTTTTTAAAGTTCTTACAATAGTTTTTTTGTCTTTCTTGGTGCCCAGAATTTAATTGTAAATGCCTTATACAGCGGCAACACATGTGGTTTCATAGAAGAAGACAGCAAACATATTTTATAATATGACAACGAGAAAGAAAGAGCTTCATGACATTTTCTCTTTTCGGATGTGAGAATAGAAAACCAACAACGACTTGCTTTTTGATGTCTTTAACCTTTTAATTAACCGAATAGTCTCTATGCCATTTGGAAAATCTCATTTCAAGCATCTCAGGGTGCAGAACGCGAGATCAGGAAAAGTAAAAAGTTGCAGAAAAACAACATATGGCAATGTGCAAAAGCAGAACGTGATCAAAATGAGGAGCATTATATTTCTTATAGGTAGTCTGGTATGAAAAGAAACTCTTGCAGAACATGCACAGGAACAAAACTTGATTTAAAACACTTAACAAGCAGAAGCAGGCTCTTAACTAAACAGCTTTTCGCTTCTTTCTTGGACTTTCTTGAGGTGATGCAGAATACTTTTGCACAACGGGGGGTAAGAAGGGACAGAAAAAAAAGAATTTAGCTGTGTGCAAAGTTGTCTTTTTTTTTTTTTACAGTTTTCCATTTGTCTGTGCATTAATTGGAGAGCCTTCCCTTTTTAGTTGGAGTCCATTATTTATGATGCAGCCTCAAACGCGCAGTCTGAAGTCTTACCCCCCCCCCCCCCCACACACACACACACACACACACTATATTTTCCCTACCAAGACAACCAAGGCTCTCCTGACACCAGCCTTGTCTCCTGAGTGAGCTGGCGAGCGTCGATCCAGCCTTACCTTAGCGTTCCCTCATAAATTAAAGTTAAATGAACATCTTGGATCCGAGCAAAAAGTAGCTGTGGCCTTTAAGTGGAAAAGTAAGTCATTAATCAATCATGTGTCTCGTCACTCCGCCCACACTCCTGTTTTAAAAAGCAATGTCCAAGGGAGAGCCGGCTGCTAACCAGTGTTTTACATCCCACATCTTCTGTTTTACAAAGATCTGCTTCTAGCTCAGAAGGGAGATTCAACCTACCTAATTTGAGCAATTTTTGATAACTTATTCCATTTTACACACCACACAGTCCTAATTTTGATGTCTCCTTTCTTTCACATAAACTCCCTGTGTTACCGCGAGCTACTTCCTTCACAGAGGAACAAGACAAAGAGACAAAACCATCTTAGCTGAAAGTCTGTTAAATGTGCCGGGGCCCAAACCAGCGACAGGCAAGATTTTCCTCCACGCGGGAATCCGAACCGGCGGGGGGAAAGTGTTTACCACGACTTTTTCAAAGTTCAGTCGATGCAATATGATGTCAATTAAAGGTGACAAAAACTTTAACACTTCCATATGCAGCGGCAGCGCTTCAAAACCACAGAATCTGACTTTAGGAATGAGTGCCAAAAAACGTGCCAAGTGTCCATATGTTTCATAAGGTGCACTTTTTTATTATTATTCTTAGTGAGATTTGTCCTCAACAACCCCAGACTTTCTTCATTAAGTTTGTTGGAAAAGAAGAAAAAAGCATTTTACTCCTCCGCCTCTCTCCAATTATTATTTTAATTGTTCAATTTTCTTATGATTTGAAAGAGGCCCGTGTTTTCTACTTCTCTTCTGGCCTCTGCTGTAGTTTCTGCTTTTGCTTGGCTCCTGTTAGCAGATTTTGGTCGCTTGTAAAACCTCCCGTCTGTTTCGTTATCTCCTCATCCCATCCACTCCAAGGAACGTTTGCAGAGTTTTCTTCCAAAAATGAAAGATCCACCCATTTTTTTGCCATCCCATGAAAACCTCACAACTCCCAATTCGGGTAATTTAAAGACAACATGCTGCTCTGCAGAGATGAGAACAGTCCACAACTGTCTGGCTCATGAAAACCTTTCAAAACCAGTTTAAGTAAACAGTTTAAGTAGACCAAAATGTGTTGCCGTCAGTTTTTCTTGGTTCCTGAAAAGTTGACTTGGAGATGCAAGGTTTTTATTCAACAGCAGAAATTTGGAATAGAAAGCAACACAAATCCAGCAAACATTTAGACGCTGAATGGTTGTTGAAGTGACAGCTTGCACTACATGTAGGAAACCAGAATAATAAAGCACTGAAAAAAGTCTAGTACTGCTACCTGCACTGTTACCTCAAATGCTTAAAATGTCTGACAACATTTTGAATTAGTTTCTAAGTCAGACAATAAAAAAAATCATTTTGACTTATTTAAAGCAGCAGTCATAAGTCTTTTCCTTCTCTTGCCTTATAAAGTTGATGTGGTAAACCTTTTAGCAAACATTCATTTGGAGTCCAATATCCACTGTCCTTTGATTGGTTGAGGACAGGTCTCAACCAACTCATAAAGGAAATAGCTGACTCTTCAGCTGCTAAATGCTCCACCAGCTAGTCGTTAAGTGTGTGCTGAGCATCAAGTGAACCAAAACAGCAAAGTTGTGGCCAATAAAATAAAAACAATTTGCTAAAAGATGCTAGAACGCTCTGTAGACTTCTTTCTCCTCTCCTTACACCCTTTTCACATACACACCACTTCCCTGTCCCACTCCATCAGTTAAAGTATACAAGAATGCTCCTTCCATGTATTTTCTGAACACTATGACTCTGACCTTTGACCTCCTCACCACTGGCTCTTTGTAATCCTGACATTTGTGGAATTTTACCTCCTTCCTCTGCTGCACACATTTGATCTTTTTTCTGGATAAAAGCATCAGCTGAACAGCTAAGTGGAAGTGGAAGAAGAAAAAAAGCAGTCTATATTGAGATGATTCATGCTCGTTGATCTGGCAGCGCTTTGTAAGGCTCGTCCAACAGGAAATAGCTCAGAGAGGGAGCAAACCAACGAGGATGAATTAAGCATTTCCTTAGGTCTGCTGTTAACCCTCGCTGTGCTGCTGGAGGGCGTTGTCATAATGCAAATACATGCATCGGAGACATTTTACGTTTATGTTTTCATGTTTTTGCCATTCATGTTGAGAAATGCTCTTGTTTGTCTTGATTGTCAATTTCTTTTTGTCGGTTTGGCGACAGCTGTGGTGTTTTGGGGTTATGTCAAGTATGTTTTCGTAGAACAGAGCCCAGACCTTTATTCAGAATGAGACATGCACAAACTCTGGCAGTCTTAAATTCATCTTGCAGCTTGTTGCTTCATCATTAAGAAAGCAGACGAGCGTTTGTTTCCTCAAAAGTATGCTAAACATTAGCAAGTCACTTGTTAGATAAATACTACATGTTTTTGATTACCCCTTTATGCCCATATGCCAGCACACGTTAGCTACAGTATAACGGTGTTTTCTGTCATTCTTTGTTGTGCTCTTGATGACGAGCCGACGCTAAAAGATTTAGCCTTCATTTAAAAATGATATTCAAGATTCAGGAGGAATGTGTTGTGTGGTGTGGTGTTAGGTGCATCCTGGATTATTTTTTACTTTTTATCCATTTGCAAATTCAAAATACATCAGATAATATTTCATTTCATACTGTAAAAATGGATGAGAAAGTCTTTTTAAAAAATTGCCTGCTGTTTCTGTTAAGAGCACAAAAACACAAACTGTGACAAACAAGCTTGCCTTATTAAGATCACATGATAATTTTGTCATGAGTATGATGTAACACGAATGGCTCTCCATAAATTTCTACAGTACGCTAGTTAATCTGCAGCAGCAAATAGAAATACCCTTTTCCCCGGTAGACAGGAAGCATCAGCTGTGTTTTTTTCCTCCAAATACTTTGATGATTCACTCGTTTGTGTGTCACGCTCCAGGCCCTTTGACTATTATATTCATGTTATTTTACCTCAGAAAGCTACAGTATGGATTAATTCATTCCCTGAATGTTGTCAGTGTTCACTTGTTGGTGCTGCAGCAGAGCAACACAGGTAAATACCACTCAGCAGATGACAAATAACAGGCTGTAATCTTTATGGAATTAATTACTGAACAAGCAAGGCATCTCCGCTTGCGCCTTCACTTTGTTGTTCTGTCTCCCTGCTGTATCTGTCTTTGCTGAGAGAGGAAGAGGGGAAGAAGAGGAGGAGCAGGAGGTGGCGGTAGTGGAGGAGGAGGTGCGGTCCCTCCTGGCAGCTGAGGCCGTTGAAGATCTGTGACAGATGGGGCCGAGTCACACAACTCACAGCCTCAGGCGAAATTTATCCCCCAGAACTTTCCACAGGGTGCCCAGATTTACCTGATCAGAGTGGTGTGTGTGTGTGTGTGTGTGTGTGTGTCAATGAATGTGTGTGTGTGTGTGTGTGTGTGTGTTGGTCTCGGTCTCCAAAAATGTGCAAAGGAAGTCGAGGAAGACTGGCCGCCTGTCATGGCTGACACAGAGCCCATCTGCCTCAAACCTGTGGCGCCCTCAGACCCCCACCCCATACACACACACACCCTCCGCCCGTCGTTGTCCTTACCACCACCCCTCCAACCCCCCGAAAATGAAACACAGATAAACAGAAACCTTATGATGGCTACACATGTCGCCAGCATACCTTCAAATACACAGAGACTCTTACTTTGAAATTCACACATACACACACAAACAGAAACTATAAAGAACAGAGCTTATGTGTCCCATATGTGATGCCACATTGAATCCCCCCCCATTCCCCCTCCATCTGCATTTTAGTGGATGACACTGCTGCTGGGATTCCTGCTCCTTCCTCTCTAACAACACGGTGATGACGGGCGATTTTGCCGTTGCAAAGGTCTCTGATCTTGCAGAACAACCAAAGCACAGCATTCATTTTAAAACTGATGTTCTTTTGCTACCAGAAATGTTTCATGGTTTTTCATTAGAATATGAAAGTGAGTTTTCTTGAGGCCCACCCACATGCTCAAGGGTACATTCTTATAAAGGAGTTCTACAAACGGCCTGTAGCTTCATCATACCCAACCCTATTCTGACACTCCACATCAGCCATTCAATGTATTTGTTTTCTCTTATTGTCTCTCTGTATATTCGTTTTCATTGTTACCAGCAGATCCCGCCTTTCCTGTCGAGGTTTATGATGCATGCAGAAGAGTTCAGTGTTGGTGTTCGACGACATTGCTGTCCGTCTGCTTTAGTTTTCTTTATTCATATGACTTTATAAATCCATCTGTGCTGTAAACACATTGTTGTTCTTCTGTGGCATTTGTGAGTAGCTGCTTAAGACGTGTTTGGTTGGCATTTGTCATACCTAACAGAACTCTGAGGCCTGTATTACTAAACCACTTTTTTACAGTCACCACAGGTGTCGAAAAACCAAGAGGGTCATCAGTTGTTGAGTCTTTTACATGACAGTAAAAGAGATCAAATAGTAAAGCTAAATAGATATGTGCGGGGGAGGCAGGAAGCCAAAGACGTCAGACAACAAAACAAAGAATAACAAGAGACCCTAACAGAAACATAAAAAGGGAAACACCAATCCAATCATAAGGAGTATAACGTTTAAGATCTGTAAAAAGTTTGCAGCACTGTTCAATTCTCCAACAAAGAGCTGAGCTCGAACTTTAGATAATTAGAATTTTTCCAGAATGGTTTTGTTGAACAAAATCAAACTTATACTGAATGCAGAAAAAAGTACTCGTATACCTATTTCCCAGTCCGTGGCAAGTCAACTGCCATCAGTTGAGGATACAGAAATAATGTTAATCAGACAATTTCAATACATACCATTACAATAGCCCAAGAGGAGTATGGCAATATAAATACATTAATATATGGAAGTCATTTCATAGAAATGATTAAAATATTAGACCCAATGTGGAATAAAAGGTTGTAAACTGTATCACTGGTTTCACTATTGTAAATGCCTGAAAAGTCAGGTCTGGGATCAGTTGAGAGTTGATGGAAGTTTCTTCTACGGTGCAGTTTGAGAGTCCTGCCTTGCGCTGATTAGGCTGCCGTCATCGCGGCGACAAATGAGGAGTTGCGAGTTGCACGGCCTCTAATTGGGGAACAAAGGTGTGTTGTTGTGGGTGTGTAAGGTGGTGATGGTGTGTGTGCATATGGGGAGGGTGTCCAATTTCTTCTTCTTTTTCCGAGCCGTCCACCTTTTTAGCTCCCGCTTCACTCAGTAATTAACACCTGCCTCCTCAGTATGGCAGAGTGACGGTGTTGCGCCAAAAAACCTCAAGTGTGTGTGTGTGTGTGTGTGTGTTTGTTTGTGTGACAGAGAAAAAATAAGTCAATGACAGAGAGAAAGATTGACAGTCTTGTCATTAGCTGTTCTGATTGTGTGTGTGTGTATGTGTGTGTGTGTGGGGTAAAATCTGGGTGTCAGAGATGGTGAGTAAAGAGACCGTAAGAGAGTCAGCAGTATCATGCTTCAACACACACATCCCACTCTAAATTCAAAAATGTGTCTTATTTTCCTTTCAGCTTGCGGCTGTGCTTTCTGGTGGCTCTATTTCACCCCCCACTCTCCTTAACCAATACAAGACAAAATCTGCTGGTGGTGACATAAGGCCAGGGAAACAAAGAAACTAAGCGGAAGGACTTGATGTATGGAGGGACGAACAAGCATGACATTCTTTTTTTTTGGCTAAGGCTGCACTTCAAAGAAATAATCTGTCAGTCAAACATTGCGGAGACGTCTTTATCCTTTGGTTTGTGCACGTAGATGTTGCACTTTTCATCCTCTGTTCAACTCATGGCAAAATGGCCGCACATTCATGTGAACATAATTCGCTCATGAGCACATACACAGAAACAAAAGTTTTCTCTCTCTGGTTAGCTTCTGCGCTGCTTGGCCATTAGCGTGATCTTCTTATTCCCAGATGCATCACACATGAGACGTTGGCATTCCTGAGCTCATAGAACAAAGACTAATAGAAGACCTGTCCTGTTATAAGTTATGCAGGTGTGTTTATTGAGGATTATTTTGTTGCAGCACTGCAACCCTGAGAAACGTGGAAGATAACACAAACAAGTGTTCGGCTACAGTCGAATTGTAACTTTAAAGGTTAGCAAGGCTACGCTAATTCATTTTCATAAGTTAATCAAGATTTGGCCAATTTTAGACTTTTAGACGTAAAGGTCTTATAAGGCAGCGTGTGTTTAGACCACATTTAACATCTGAGGCTTCTTTTGTTAAATGAAAAAAGTGTAATGTTTTAATTGTACTATAACTAATAATTATTTATCTTAAATATTTCTCAGGTAATCACATTCAGTCTATAAAGCTAAACAAAAACACATCTTAAACATTTAAAACACGACGGGGTACTGAAACAACTCCAGACAATAATGACACAATACTGTACTCTAATTAATAATACAAATTCATTATGTATGTGTAATCTGATCAAAAATTCTCTTTCAAGACATTTTGGGTCAAGTTCCTCCCTGATAGAAGGGAAATATTTATAAAATACACAATTAAAATGGAATCAATAATGTTGCAAGAAATAATATATGAATAAAACAGAATTATATTCCAGGATTAAATATGTGCACTACATATATCCAAAAGGAAATAGTTAGTGTATTGATGTAACCGTGATGTGTACATGTGAATGTCAATACACAGACAGATTTAAAAAAAGAAGTGTGCTATTATCCTCTATTTGCCTGTGTGCTCATACGTATATATGGGGGTGTGTGGACGTCTGTGTCCCTGCAGGACACGGCTTATGATTTTACTCTCTGTACTAATAGCCTTAGCTGAGGTTATGTGGGCCCTTGGGTGCCTGGTAAAAACTGTCCTCCAACACAATTGAGCGTAGAGCCGTAATTTAGTCCGAAGCACCTAATGCATGCTGGGTATTCACATGTGAAACACAGAGAATACAATGTTACTGCGAGGCTGCTTTTACTTTGTCTCCTTATATGTCATTCTGGATGACATGCAGAGACTGAAGGGCAGTGCGTTGCTGGTGGTAAATGTTGGTGGAGGGCTGTAGCTGTTATAACCTGATTCTATTTGGACACATATATGCATGAATAGACATTTTGTGATAAGACAACACGCCATCATCTGGTATTTGATAAAGAAACGTTGAGGATCCAACACCAGTCTTGAATGTTCAGGAGGAATCACAAGTCCCATAACAATAAAATATCAAAATTACATTCCAATACAACATTAAATGTAGAAAAACACATATAAGTAAGTAAATTACTTTCTACTTACTTTTTAAGATGTTTAGACTGTTTAATTCTTTATATATAAATGCAATTTGCAGAATAATGTTACCTGGAGTAAAAACCATGTTATTCAGAAGATCTTGAAATTGGGTAAAAGTCAATAACTAAGCTAAATAGAAAAATGTCATAGCTTGATTGATGCAGACTTGTTATGGCGGCTACACCTGTCGGCAGGACTTGAAAAGCCTTCAAACACGTCTTGAGTTGTGCTTTGTTTTTTTGCACACACCCACTCAACACACATACAGTTTCCTCTGTTAAGTCCTTCTTTTCTGAGACAGAGGATCCAGTCTGTCACTTTGTTACCTGATGTCCTTTAAAAAGCAGCATACTGTTTAATTCTATGCTGCTAATCACGTCATCGGGCGTTGCTGTCACTCATTTTAAACAACTCTTCAGATGGTAGTCAGCTGAACTTCTTTCATCTTTCTTACTGTCATTTCAATGTTTAAAAGTTTGCCTGCTCAGTCTTTCACTCTTAATGATTCGCATTTCTCAAACTTGCCGGGGTGAAGATGTCACGTCTTGGGTCCTAATCGCCCAGCGATACCGCCGCTGTCAGGCGGGGGGTTCGTTATTTGGCCTGGAGCCGTTAAAAAGGCTCATAAGCAAAATGAGAAGAAAACAAAAAAGGAAAAAAAGCCTTGCAAATCTCACTTTCAGGAGTTTGGAAACTGGCCAACTTCATCAGAAATGAACAAAAAAAGAAAAGCTTGGATAGCTTAATATGGAAATAAAACCACATTCTGGTGAACTGCACACTTGATAAAAGGCCTGTGCAAATATTGAAAGTATCCCTGAGCCAAACACAGACGTTTGTTTATATATATATATATATGTTACTTATCAAGATCTCAGTGGTTAGCTGAGGGGGGGGTTGGCAGTGTATTTTGCGTCCCTCACTCCATCTCTCCCTCCCAAACCCTTCTGATAACATATGAACGAGTGTGAAGGCTCTGAACACCCAGATGTGTGTGACTGGAGAACTGAATCCCACTATAAACCACCAGACAGAGGAACGAGAAAGATAACGAACGAAGGAGGGGAAGGAGATAGAAGGCGAGAGAGAGAGAGAAGAAGATGGAGGAATGGATAGGTAAAGAGGCAAATTAGAAAAAGAGACAGGCTGCAGTGAAAGAGAGATGAGGGGGTGAGGGGGATACAGAGGCCGAGAGGGAGACGTATGTGGCGGGCATGTTGGCGGTCACGCTCTGCTATCACCTTCTTTTTGACCGGTGTTCATCCTCCCCTGGCGAGTCTCTCCCATCTGTTCCTCCACTGAGCAAAACTCTGCTGCTCCCACTGCTGCCCACCTCCCCACCTCCCCACCTCCTTCCTAACATTGCTGGCAAAACCCACCAGAAAATAAACATGTTTTGCAATAGGTCTGTTAATATTCAATGCATGTTTGTTTGGTGCCTTCGATAGTTCAGATATTTAATCAAACACTGACTAATGTCACTGTAAACTGTTCTTCCTCTTCCGGTTATGACACAAATATATACTGTATCATCCACTCTGGGGCTTCTTGTGTGGGATTCTGGGAAATGCAGGGAAATGTACTTATGCTGACAGACATGCACTTTATGTTTAGAGGAAACAATTTCATTACAAAATCAGGGTTCGTACAAAGTCTTGAAAGTTTGGAAAATGCTTCATTTTGACCGTTATGTTTTCAAGGTTAGGATAATGCTTGAGTTCGAATATACTTCTTGAAAAAAGTCTACACAATCATTTATGTAAACCAGGAATCTTTTAACATTTGGAATTATCCCATTGTTGTATTTGTATGTTGTCTTCTGGCATTTATAGTAGGTTTAGGTACCTGAAAAGTGCTTGAATTTTACAGCTGTACATCATCTACTTATTGGGACTACATTTAAACATGATGATTATAATTAATCTTAAATAAAAGTGTCCTTTGTGGATTGTAACATAATTCAGTAGTGTAGTTTTGTATAGCCTGTAGCATGGTCCCCCTCACATTGCCATATCACTGTTATTGTTATTATGGATGCATTAACATGTAAACAGCATTTAAAATAATTTACCTCTGGTTAGTTTAATTACTGTATATGCTGTAAGTTGTTCTGTGTCAAGCCTCAGAAATACAGCACGCAACATCTGCCATTACTTCAGTGTTTTGAATTTTGTAATTGTATGTCTAATCTGCAATTTATTATAGCTGAAATGTGGTGAGATAGATTATAAAGTGAAGTAAAATGGAAATACTCAAGTATAGTAGCCTTAAAAGTGTGGTTAAGGTGAGGCAAGGCAAGTTTATTTATATGGCACCTTTCATACACGGATGCAATTCAAAGTGCTGAGTACGAGTTAAGTAGAGTACTCGAGTAAATGTCCTGGATACTTTCATCCATCCTAAACTCACTGACAAACCCCAGACCTCTGACATCTGCCATTTTTGTTTTCCTCAACATTTCTGACACTAAAGAAGAACAAATCTCCTTTAATTTTCCTGCTTGAAGTGGAGTGATTGCTTTAAACATCACTGGGGGGGGGACAAAAAAAGTCCTCCTTGTGTTTTTTTTCTATCTACTAAAGACATCTTACTGAAGGAACGTCTTTGTATTAACTTTTTAAATTCCAATTACAAAGGAGGTTTAAGATCTCTCAGTGGAGTTTGACTTAGAGTCCGTGTTTGATCTCCCGTCCTCCACTGGGAACTGCTTCCTCCTCTCCTCTCCTGCCTCTTCACCTTCTCTCTCCTCATATTATTAATCTATCTCTCTTGCCCCTCTTCGTCTGTTTCCTTCTTTCTTTCCTTTCATCCTCTTTTCCCTTTTTGCCTTTGTCCTCCCTTCCCACCTTCACCTCTTCCTCCTCCTTTTTTTCCTGCTTGCTCTTCCTTTTCTTTCTTTCATTACTTATTTTTTCTCCCCTCTCTTTGTTAATGTCATTGCTCTCTTTCCCTGTCATGGCCTTATTTTGTCCTCTTCTTAACTTCCTTCCTCTTTTAACCCTTCCTCTGTTGACCCCCCTCTTTTTCCTTCATTCTCTTCTTTTCTCCTCCTCCCTCCTCTCATCCACTGCCCCCTCCTCCATTTCCCCTTTTCATATGCATCTCCCTGCTCTTCTCTAATCCATTTTCTTCCCATTTTTTTCATTCTTGTTCTCTTTGTCTTTCTTCTCCCTTCTTCTTTATTCATCTGTTCTTCCTCTATCACTCTCATTACTATTTTCTCCTTCCTCTCTCCCCTACTTCATCCTTGTTTCTTGCTCTTCCCAGCTCTTCCCTTCTTTCCCCTCTCCTTTCCTCCTCCCTTCCCATGACAATTTTCTCCTCCTCCTTGTGATTCTACTCCTCCCAGCAACTACCATCCTTTTTTCCCTCCCTCCTTCCTTGCCCTTCCTCTTTCTTCAATCTGCCTCCACAGTTTTAGCCTCACCTTGGATATACAAGTGGTATTAAGGGACAAGGATGAGGTGTGTGTGTGTGTGTTTGTGTGTGTGTGTGTGTGTGTTGAGTGGCTGCTCAATGTTCCCTTTGTGGCTGGAATAACAGCAGACGACAGCTTACACCTTGCTGAATACCGCCACTAACAGTGTGTCGACAGCATAACGCCTGTGTGTAGAGTGTGTGTGTGTGTGTGTGTGTGTTTGAGAGAGAGAGAAAAGCCGAAGCTACCTCACTACCTATTCGACTTAATAAAGGAGTGTCTCGGTAACCATTACCCCCACAGCCATGCAGAACAAATTACATTTAATGGGGTTTCTTTGCCCCCACAGCCGTTTTCACCGTTCGTTTCAAAATTTCAATTTAGTGCTTAATGCTAAGGTTTCCTTCAACGTATTATAGAGCAATATTATACCAATTACAGCGTCTGCGAACATTAAATTAAATGCATTAGCACAATATTGGAGAGAAAGGCAGCCGTTTGAAACAAGTTCTGTTCCAAAGCGATGCAGGCAAATGATCCGGGATATGAAAGCCGCGCAAAGAGGCTTGACATCGAAACGCAATTATGTTTGTTGTCTTACAGTTTTATCTGTGCTGAATCATTTACTTTTTTATATTCCATATGGATTCTGTGGAGCCGACACTGTCTTCATTTAACACGGTGCAAATCACTGAATGAGTACCGACTGAGTGTGTCCTATCAAAAGCATCTGACATTAGCGTTCACAGGAGGGAGGTGAACCTTTAACCCCGGCGGACTAGTGCCCTCAACAACTTTTAGTCTTGTTTCTGTGCTTCAGTGGGTGTTAATGCACTTTTACAGGTTTTAAAGTCGACTATATATAGTAGTGCTAGAAAACGATTAAATGTTTTAATCACGATTAATCGCATGATTTTCTGCGATTAATTGCATTGTTATGTGCAAAATTCAATAATGAATTCAAAAGTAGTGTTATATGAACAAAAGTGCAACAACATTTGGTTTGCAAACACTTTAAACAAAGAAGGTGCTTTTTAACAGTAGTATTCCCTTCACACAGTAGCAGGTAAAATATTTCTTGCACTATCTGTGCTAAGAGTGCTGACTTTATCTGAAACGTTCCACTGCTGTGCAACATGAATAAAATGTTCTGCGCATGTTTCAGCAAAATCTCTTTGGTTTTCATAACAGCCAGAGCACGCGAATGCAGCTTCCACTGTTCATCAGTATAATGCACTCTAACTCCGAGGTGGTTACCCAGCGACGTCCAGTAGTCTCCAGTGAGAGCAACAGTTGGCGCACGTTGTAACGACGTCGCTTTTGAAGTCATACAACTCGTGTGTTCTTCTTGTGATGGTGCGTCTTGAGGCTCATACGTGGCGTCCTTCATTGCGTTCCTAAGAACGTTCCTCAGACCGACATCTTCAACAACACTAACCGGCCCTGCAGTTTGTAGATATCCACTTCACGGTGGCGTTTGTTAGCTTGTCTTGCTTTTGTTTATCTATACTTTCCCACGCACTCCATCCAACGTAGTCAACGGAGAGCAGTGTGCAACGGACTTTCAAAATAATAATAAAAAAATGAACTGCATTAATGTGCAATAAAATAATTGTCGCCGTTAATTAATGTGTTAACTCAATAGTAACGCGTTAACTTTCCCAGCCCTAATATATAGTTTTACCTCGAGTCTGTTTTTACAGGTGTAATGTACTGTAAAGTCAGTGAAGAATGTTCTGACTTTGCTTTGTTTTTTTTGATAATTTAGACTTTTGTAATTTATTAGAATATTTTGAACCATAGACTGTAAGAAGACGTGGCTGTAAAGTCAGTGTTTATTTGCGTGAGAGTTTGCGTGTAGTTTCTGCTTTTTCTTTTGCTGAATCTGCCATCCTGCACCTGGGCTCATCAAATGATTTAATGTATCTAGTAGAAACACTATTTCCCTATATGCAACCATTAGATAGTATCTATCCAAAGACATGCCATCACACACATTCAGAAATCACTTTTTACATTATCACAATTTGTTACATTTACATTCTCAATGCAGCTAGCGAGAAACATAATGTCATAATGAAACACATCCATAAACATTAGCTTCCATATTCAGTTGTTGTGCTTGCAGCTTGTTTAAACTCTATTATACATCCTGTGAAGGCATCAGGCCTGTCTTCTCGAGGAGTTTGGTAGGTTTGGTGAAGTGTGTCATCAATGTTGGGACTAGTCAGAGTCTGACACAAACAAGATGACACATAATAGTCATCCACCACATGCAAAATACATGCAAAATACGGTCAGGTGCAGTAAGTAACCACTGAAATAATGAGTTAGTTAGAATAGTTCAGCAATGTATTGTGTTGTCATGGACACGTGTTGCTTTATCGATAAAGCAAACCTGCTGTAATAACTCCCATCTCCAGACAAAGAAAGTAACTTTGAGTATCAGTATTTCTTTTTCAACATACCATATTCTCTAAAAGGCCACATGTGATCTATTTTTTTGCCCAGAGAGGGTAGGAACCAAAAGTTACAGCGGTGGAAGCAGTGGGGGTAAAGATGGAGAAGGAAAGGAGGAAAAAAAAAACAGATGGCTGGACGGGGACCAAGCACGGACCGGTCACGTGACGGGCGGCGTGCCACGGAACTTCCTGCTCGCTCTCCCTTTCTGTCGCAGCAGTTGGTGTCACTACTCGCGCCGTCTGCGTGAATTCGAGGCCCCGGCTGAACAGATTGGCCAGTCGGCGAGGATCATTCGCAGAAAACTCTTGCTAATCTCCCACCGGCTGCCTCGACCACACTCACATACACTGTCTCTCTTTCTTTCTTTCCTCTGTGCAGACTTCTCCTCAAAACTGTGTCGAGGGAGGGCAGAGGATTTACAAAACATGTCATCATGAGCTCAGTTCCAAACCAAGATATCCACTGTTCAGGGAAAAAAAGCAATACCTACTCTTACAAAATAATGCTAATACGTTTTTGACCATCTTAAAGAGATACTACAGCCTAAAATTTACCTCATATGCTATGCATAAACAACTTCTTTTTGACAGATCTAGTAATTCATGACTTTAAATAGTTAATGTTTGACTGATTCATTTTCAAGTAAAGATGATGTTTTCTTAAAATAAAACCAAACTAACCTTTATTTACATAGCAATTTTTGTGCATAATCAAGTTCACATTTATGGGTAAAGCACCATTTAATAACATTTCAGTTCAAAATGCTTCACGAGGGATAAGATTGCACAAGAAAAAAAATAAAACACTTAAACAGCCGAGAGACAAAAATAAAGTGCTCCAAATAATGTAATCAATAACAGTTTCCATGTCTTGCAGCCAGGTTTAGCATGAAACACAAAAAGACCCTGATCAGGACTGGCTATGGCTTAAGGACCCCGTGTCCCCTTGAGCCCTTGGGTTAGTGTCTTGTAGGCCGGTTTGTTAAACCATAATATTTTCACCCTGCTACATTTTTTTGAATCACAAAATCTAGAATTTTAATGCTTTGAAGCTTGTCTTTAAGGTGCCTACATTTAAAATTCAGTTCAAACACTGGTGTGAAAATACTTTTAAATCTTTGTCCTTTTTTCCCCTCCTGTTTCCATCTTTCTCTTTGTCTTCCTTCATCATTCTCCCTGCGTCCAGCCTGGTGCTGTTTTTCTCTTTTTTATTTTTTCCTGAGAGCCGAGCGGAGCCGAGCATGAAAGTGACTTCCTCGATCATCTCTGCAGCCCACGGCGTCCTGTTCAATCCCTCCATCGCCATGATGGACTTCAGGGGTCACGACTCGCTTCCTCCTGGAAACTCGCCTTTGCTGAGAGGAGTCTTAAGATGGTGAGAACACACACACAGACACACACAGGCAAGGCCACATACCAACACATTATGTGCACTCTCTCACCCAAAAATACATTTGTTCACACACACACACACACACACAGACATTCACAAATCACCCACACACATGAGACGACACACAGATACTCTCACAGTGTTACTGTGCCACTTTGTAGCATGTTACTGGGTTCAGATTCAGTTTTTCGGATGGACTTTCTCAGTGTTTTTGAATTTCAGGTCTTGTTATACTGTTTTATTAGCTTCATGAACCTATAACCTCATTTATTTCTTTGATCATTTTGTTGTTTTGAGTCAAGTTAAGTGTAAGCATGGTTGACTTACATGACATTTGCTCCATTCCATTAAGTGTCCATTTAATACCAGAGCCCTGGAACTGCCTCTCCTAAATGGTATGCAGCCATCATTAATGTTAGTAATTCCTCCTGATTTTTCCCGCTTTGACAAAAATATCAAAATGTCTGCTGTGAAAAGGGTCTATAGGACGGTGTGTTGAAAATACTCTCTCCAACTTACAGCTGTTACATAATTAGGGTAAATTAAAGTAACTAAGTAACTGATTACCTTTAAACATAACTTCCCCCACCCTTTGCTCACATCTCCCCTCGCTCTGTGTTATTCTACAAAGTTAATAAATACAGCAAATTATTCTAACAAGGAATTTGTAAAACATAGCGCTGTGCACCTGACTGCTAGCATGTAAAGTAAGTGAGTACAGTACAGAAGTATCAGTATCAGAAAAAGACCAATATGTTGTGCATTGTAGTAAAAAGATGAAAGAAGAGTAAACGTGAAGTAAAACAACACATCTCTCTCTTTGAGGTCTGAACTGGTTATAATACTCATCAACAACTAATGACTCCATCAACTCAAACGCTACGTCGCCGCTCTTCTCCACCTCAAACAGCATCTCTCTTATAAATTTAATAAGAATTGCAGTAAAGCTCAGCTGCACTGCTGTGTGACAACGCTGTGAGCGCTTTTTTACAAGGAAAATTCTTCCCTTTTAAAGGGCCACTCTGTCATTTAAAAAAAAGCATAACAAATGGGAAGAGTACAGTACAACATATCTGTTTAAGTCTAAATAGTAAACTGGCCGAGTATACAAGCAGACAAATACAAAGACACATTTACTATTTCAAAGCAAAGTTTGAGACCTTAGAAGTTCATTGTTCCGACATTTGCAGTCATCACCTGTCTTGGTTTCCTTTGCTGCTCTCTGGTGCATGTGTGAAAGTTACCGTTTTGCATTGAAATCACGTTTCAGGCTTTTGGCTCCTGCTTAAAGTCCAAAATCTGGAACAAGAGCATGGGTCAAAGTAACAGAGCAGTTTGTTTCTTCAAATGTAGATTAATTCATGTCGCTGACCTCTGAAAGAGACAACAACCCATACTGTTGTATGTGAATACATACTTGGCAATAAACCATTCTGATTCTGATTCTGATTCTGTTGAAGACAAATCTAAAAGTTGTACTTTAAAAGAAGCATTTATTCATGCTTAGTTCTTTTGTTCTTTATAAAAGGCACTTAAATCTAATATAAGCTACATTATTGTAATATTATTCATTATACCCTTTAAGAATTGAGTTTATACTAAAACAATGGGATAAAAAATGAGTATGTACGGACAAGTCGTTTCCTATGTAAAGACAGGAACCTGTAAAAGACAAGTGCACCTGGAGGTGGGATGTTAACATGAGGCAGCTGAGGCAAACGGTAAAATATGACAACCTGACGTATGTCCATGTGGCAGCAGGTCTGCAGAATTGTCCAATATGAATGTAATTCAGAGGATACTCGGCTTACAAGTGCTGGAATCCGCCAAGTTACCTACCTCCTTAGTGTGCCTAATGTTGCTCATCCATTAAAAACTGTGTTAGAAGCTGACTCCACCCACCTGGGTTTAACCCCTCAAGTGAGATTAGGCCTGCTCCTGCCCTCAGAGCAACTCTGCCTGCAGAGAAATGTGTGTACAAGTGAAACTCCACTGCGCGACAAAGCCACACTGGATTTATTAAAATCCACTCCAAAATGTACTCCCGCTTTATCCGGCAGAAAACGAGAGCCCCGTTTATACCTCTTGGCTGCGGTCGCGAGGCGGCTGAGGAGACGAGCACCCAGTGTACTTTAAATGTGTGAAATGTGGCGAGGAGAGGCAGCAGGGACCACCAGGTGCTGCCTCTCCACCTCGAGCTGGCCGAGGAGCGCTTCTCCTCTCCAATAACCCAAAGGGCTGAGATGCCACTCGCAGCAGCCGAGCCAAAAGACATTTCAAGTGTGCACTTCAAAGGGGCCTTGGATTATGTTCGCGCACAGTCTATCCTGAGGGGATCCTTTGAAGGGAAACTTACTGCAGAGCCACTGGTGGCCGCTCAGTTTGTGTGTGTGTTTGTTTGTCTAAACCCATTTTACTCACTGCTCTTGCCACTGTGCTGTGGTGTTGGGAGGAGTTTCCTCCTGCAAAAGTTTTAATGTAATCAGTTTTCATTTTAAGAGTTTTATTCCAAAAAGTACAGAATTCACTTTGGGATTATGGAGCTTAAGTTCCACATTTCAAAAACAAGGAACATTTGGTTTGTTCAAAAATATATCCAAAATACCTGTAGTGCTGTGGTACAAAATAATATACTTCATAACAATAATGTAGCTATCCACTGCCATGGACTCCACTGCTCCAGCTAGCTAGAGTTTGTTGATATAGTAAGGAAACGAATGTATAGATGCTTCATGCTTTATAACATTTTAAAAACATTGAATTCACAACATAAATCTACTGACCATGGGATCAAATGTTCAAAAATACTGGACATTTTCAGTACAGAGAGATCCACGTTTCCAGTGACTCAGTGTAACATCAACTTTCGATTCAGTTCAGTGTATCAGCACGTGTCACTGCAGTAATGCAAAGGTGGCTGCTGATTAGCGGCTAACAAATTGCACGGCGTCGAGGGGAGGCAACCAACATCTGTAGGACACCTGCACCCGTGGATGCCAGGATATGAAACACTGCTGAAAAAGAGGGATGGGGGGTGTTAGGGAAAGCGAAACAACAGCAACTCTGGCAGGCGATTATCATAATTAAAGCCGCATCAATTAAAGGGGTCAATCACTGCACGGCTGCCACCTTCCTCCACAGATGGTGAAATTTGTTTTGGGCTGCCTCCTCCTTCCTGACACCACAGAGGGATAGAGACAGAGCTGCACTTTTACCAACACTGTGGTAAATACACAGGACCTGGCCCCAGAATTTGCTTCAAAATACCATGAGTTTAAAGCATTTATGGCATTTTCAATCATGTTCCACTCTCTTTCCTGTTGGACTAATGAACTCCACAGTAGTCAGTCACAAACGAACTAGAGTGCCTTTTTCAGCTTTTGCTTTGTAATAACACACAGATACAAGTTTTACTTCTTGACCTAACAGCTTTCACTTTTTATTAGCACTATATGTAAACAGGTAGAGGCAATTGACAACAGTGGAATCAAACGTTTTCCCCCTGAACTTTGGAGCCTCCATTTGCCCATTTAGAATTTTGGGAGCATTCCTCTGGCAAGTTTCTTTTGAGTGGACTAAATTATGGAGTTTTGGTCTGGATTAATAAGTGTAGTGAGAACTGAGAAAAAACAGAGAGCAAATAGAGTAGATTACAAATGGACGCTGCTCAGCTGCTCTAAAAACTTTAGGATGCTGCTAAATGATGATATGGACAGATTTCAAGTATCGGATGCATCTTTTATTATATGGATGGATATTATTGGTACATAAAATGATAAATACATAGTATGTTTTGACTGTAATATACTATGATATAGGAGTATTCTGGGATTTAAGGATAGAAGGGTTAACATACTAAACATATGAGAATTATTATTTTGTAAAGATAATATTTTGCACTCTTTTGCTAAGTCTCATCCTACTTGACTTGAACTGAGAGGTATTTCCAATTGCAGGGAGATGCTGTGAACTCCAGCAGCTGCAGAGTGAAGCAGGATTTGCTCTCTGTCCCGGAGGTCCACCTTAAAGCAACGGGGAGTGATTCGCTGCAGCAGCTTTGGCCAAGGTGGGTGCTGCACAGCCGGCACTTTGCATTTTAATCATGCCAGCCTGGTGACAGGAACTGCAGAAGAAGATAGAAAAGAAACGGACCTGTGGTGGTTCAGTTAGACCCATATACTGTATGAGACAGATAAATATTGTCTCATATATGCTCATGTCTTGACAGAGCGAATCAGATATCAGTGGCTACAAATCACTAAATATCAGTACCTGAGTTTCGTGGGTGTTGACAAACGTATTAGCCGATGCAGGGGTTAAACATTTTACATTTATATTAGCCTTGAAGTATTCTCTCGCTGTTAGGTCACTTCGCCAGCCAATAAGAGCAGTAAACAAAAGGGCGGAGCTGTAACTCAACTTTCCCTCTGGAACCAGGTTTCAAGCTGCCGCTGACCTGAAAGGGGAAGTGTGGGTGGGTATAGCGGCCGCGGGGTCTCGGCGGGGGGCCGGCTTCTACCCAAGATGAGGACTGACACCGGGGTTCAGGGGTTAATTTGTGTAACAGGCAAATTTGCATACAAATGAAAAATGACAGAATTTTTCTGTTCTTCGCAACTTTCAATGTCATCCGCATCAAGCCGGCCCTATCTGCCGCCCCCCCATCCCCCTGCACGCCGTTTGAAGAATATTCATTACTTGTGAAGCTGGGGCACCTTGTTTGCTATTAATCTCCACCGCAGGTCAATGACTTAATTTGCTCAACTTTATCAGTGGTGCCATTCACTTTTTCTTTCTTCCTCCGCCCGTCCGCTCCCTTTGTAGCTTTTTCTAAAGTGTTCTCATTGCTTCTCTTCATAGAGACCGGCTAAGCTTTTTAAAGCACAACAAAGGCACAGTAACTCTGGTCTCTGAAAGAGTTTTGAAGACATAAATGAATTACTTGAGAGGGAAATATACGCCGGCCCTCTAGATTGCTCCTTCTTCTCTTCTGCCGCAACTTCTGGAGAGATTTCCACTCAAATCTCTCTCTTTTTACCTCCTCTCCTCTCCTAGTCTTGATTGGATTGATTGTTTTTCTAATCCAGGGGAATTACTTGCAAAAAGGGGTCACATAATCATGGTAAAAATAGTGAACAGGAGTGAAGTGACAAGAGCTTTCCACTCCGCAGAAAGACTTCACATAGGTGAATTCTGTGTGTAGTATGTCGTCCTCAGATAAAACCACACAACATGCTGCTGCCATATTTAATATTACGCATTCTTAAAACTCATTACTGATGAAACATGTCCCTTGGAAATGGCTTAGAACTGGAATAATCAGATGTCCATAACAAATCAAGTCAACTAGTCCTTCCCAAAACCATCTCCACCCCAGTCTGCAACCTGTGTAGCCCTCAGTTTCACCCGTAAGACTCGAGCACTGTGTAAACCTTCAACAGACTGCTAGTGCTATGAAAAGTTACATGGATGTGATCAGGTAATATATGTACTGATAGGCTAGACTCATGTTTTGGTCATTGTGGTCATTTTCAAAAAGAACACCATGGCAATGAAAACACTCATGGAAGAGTATACAACTGAAACCTTAAGGCTGCATTAATGTACTTTTTGGTGTCCAACAACTAGCAAATATCTTAAATATCTGTAAATGGACCACCCCCTAAAAGTTTGGATGTTGAAGGGTTTGTGAATCACTGCCTCAGTCAGATGGAAGAAGTGCTTGAGTCAAGTTTATCTCCAGTGTGCATTTCAAACAATCAAGCTTATTTAAACAAAGTATCTCAGCACGTTTTACTTCCTCATAGAATGCTTACATTGTATACTCTGGATTATACATTTCTTTTAATCCCTAATTGGTTGTTTAGGCTGAACTGACCAAACAAACTAGAAGTGCGTAGTTGGGCTTTCCTTCGCCATGCATTAAGTCTGAGACAAATAGTGGGGGATTAAATGCTTCCATCTATATTGTGGAGTATTAAAGGAGCATTACACAATATCTGAGAATCCTTAAGTTTGTTTATCTCTACATACGATGCACGTCTGGCAGAGCGGTGACATTTGTTTACTCTAAACAATATTTGAGACTCCGTAAGCGAATCCTTACATATCCAGAGCAACATATTCTACCATCCGCCAAGTAAAGGCTAAACATTCTCAAAAAGAAATTACTGTAACTTTGGTTGTTTGCCTCCTGCAGGCGTTTTGAACTGCTAAAATCCAAATTTCCAGCTTCATTAAATAGCCCCACTCCTCCTCCTTCCAGGAGAGGAAAGTTGAAGGGAAGGCAGAAAGAGAGAAACTATAAAGCATAAGGCAAGAGAGTGAGAGAGAAAAAATGTCTTGTGAACCATTGTTTGGATCTTTATGCAAAAGCCCCCTTTGCGTTTCAAACTCTTGATCCCCCATAGGCAAAGGAGAGGAGCGTATTGATCTGCGCTGAAAGGAGACGGCCCTTTCATCACGCTTCCTCCTCACCTTAGACGGCTTTGAGGGTGCTCCTTAAGGATCGCAGCACCCTCGCCTGGCTACCGGCCAGAGATTAGGACGGCGATAACCTACCCAACCCTAATAGGTAGCGAACGAAAGCAGAGGCTGTCTAATTAGTGCTGATCAAAGCCGAGGACTTTATTCCCAAAACAAACCTGCACATTTGAATGTGCTTAGGAGAGGGGAATGGAGAGGGTGGAGGAGGTGAAGGTGGAAGGAGGAGGGGAGAAGTTGGAGGTTTTGAACTTCTTCTTTGTTTTTGATGATATGCACAGCCTCGCTCGTTCACCATTTCTTCTTTTCTACTTTATTTGCATGCAGATATATAAGCACAGAGAGGGCTGTGAGCGTAGAGGTTATCCATGTGTGGGAGTTTTTGCCTGAAATTTCTACATACCTGTACACATGAAACTTACCATATTCTGCTGTATGGGAATATAGGAAAAGTCATATTTTCATTCAAACAGGAATACCGTTGTTACTTTGCACTCAATGTGGCTTTTCCTTAACAATTCTTTAAATGACTAAAAGTACCCAACCTTCATTTTAAACCATCCTGACGTCTTACCTAGAGGTTTAAAAAGGTCAAAGTAATATGACTCCTGACTGTCAGCACAATAATCAAAAGATCAGATCAGTTAAGCTCACACACCTACAAAGTCTTGTCAACTCGTCAGGAAGCTCCACTCTCCTATTTCCGAACGAAAAATTGTATCAAATTTTATCTCATACGCTCCTCAGATCAGCTTTCGTACCTTGACTTCTACTTCTCTCTTATTGATTTCAAATGTGTGTTGCACTAGTGTGTCACTGAACGAAATGTTGCCCATGGAAGTTGCTTTAAGAACTTTTCGTCACTTGTATTCACTTCTCGAATCAAAATGCAACAGTGAAATGCAAAACAAAAATCATTATTTTTGGAGAGGAGACATGGTAATGTCCATTTTTGTTGCCAGTCGCCTAGCAACAGTATTCTCGAGACTTGAAACATTTGAACATCAAGCATGATTTGTACAGGATTTCTCTTGGCAAATACAGATGGGTGACAACAGAAAGTAAAAACAACGGAAAGTATCTAAGTAAGATGTTGGTCCACCACGAGCCCCCAGTACAGCTTCAAAGCTTCATGTCAGTCTTCAGGTCTGTGGAACTCTACTGCCTCATTTGGTGTTTTGTGATGGTGGCGAAGACCATCACACTCCAAAATATGATTCTCATCATGTCATACTCATCAAACGATTCAGCAAGACTTTTGCCTTCTATTGGAACTATTTGCATTCCACTCATTCATTCAGGCTTTACCTGTATTTTCTCACCCGTCTATGCGTCCTCCTAAGTTTCTTTTGAGGGCAGCATCTGTTCTGAAATCAAAGCTTTTCCTTTTGGTTTCTTTCGAGACCGGTTGCAGCTCTGACCACAATGAAGTCATAATGACGGAGCTTTTAAAAAGCCAAATCTGACGCCTGTCTGACTGCACTTTGAGATAAGTATCTTACTAAATGTTTTCTGTGCCGGAAAAGACGCCAAAAGTCATATGTGAAAGCAATTAGTGTGATTGCAAAGTGGAAATGTGTCACCGCTAAAGACATCATACAGTATCTTGCTTTTCATGGCGGAAACCAGACTGCTGTACATGGAGGTATGAATGTCTAGACGCTGGTGATGAATGTTGCAGACCCACGTGAAAACCAGTGTTATGGCCCACGAACAAACACTTTTGCTGATAGGGTAAAATTTGCCTTTGACCTCTTGTGACCTTTCAGTCTTCCCACCCTCATGTTGCCTCTTGTTTTGGTGATTTTGCTGTTCCACTGAGCCGATGTGTGCGCCATACGCACATTCATCACATTATCTAATTTGCTCTTCCAATCGGGATTTAAGTGTTTTCTTCATCAGGCGCCGTTTCTTTGAGGGCAGGAGCCAAGCAGTGCTGATGAGCAGGCCAAAACGCAGCAGCAAATATGTTGAACCTCGTCCCATTTGCTGTCAGACGTTCTCCAGAAGTATGATGCAAATGTACAAATTGCCACGACTGTGAATGTATTTGAAATTTGATCACATTTCATACCCGCGCTCGGCCTCTGCCCCCAGAACTTCACACACCATCAAAAAAACATACAACGCCCTGAGTTTTCGCCTAATGAATTCCTGATAAAAGAAAGTTTATTTTTCTATATTTTTTTACTTTTTGTATTACATTTACACATTTCCAGCCGTTCAAGGCCACCAAGATATATGTGCCGTGTCATAATCTTAATGGAAGAAGCAAATTTGGCAGTCCGGTTTTGCATACATTTCCCAGAATATTAGATGCGACTGTTTGGCCTCACAGCCCAGGAAAGTTCACTCCATTTAACACGCAAACTAGATGAACACAGCCTGGTTTTTCATGCTCTGATTTCACTTTTAACTGCCTCTTTGCTCTGTATTTAAGATCTCACCTACCTGTGATCCTCGACATGTGGGAGCCCCCTTTCCTCTGGCGTTAAACATATGCTCCAAACATATGTTCCGTGCAACATATGCTCTGCTAAAGCTGCTGTTAGCTTCTGTTTTGTACCAATATACAATCGTGGATGTTGAAATTAGTATTTCAAGTATTCAGAACCCTTCTGAGAATTTAAGTGAACCCTGAGTTATGATGCTATAGAAGAAAAATCTGAAAGTTCACGCCCTGTAAGGTAAAATAGCATCCAGGGAAGTCATATGAGTACAGTATGTTTATTTATCTACATGTCTGTTTGTGTGGCTGACATGCACTGCACGTGTGTGTGTTGGGGGAGGATTATTACCCATTGCCTCCGTGCATTAAGCCTCCCCTCATCCAGTGCCAAAGGCCTGACCCAAATATGGCTGAAAGACAACATGTGACCTGCTTAGCGTTTCACCCCCGGCCCCGCTAGCTCCAGGCTGTGGTGGCGGCGGCGATGGTGGTCCGGTGTGTGTGTGGGGGGGGCTGCGGTGTGCATGGAAGGTGGGGAGGTAGGGGTAGGGGTTGGGGGGTTCAGTCTATTAGTGGGAGAAAGCACAGATGCCGGCAGATGGCTAACATATTGTCCAGAGCTGACCCGAGCGCAGAATAATTACTGGAAAGTTCAGCGCTCTCAGGTCTGCAGCATGACTTCACCGACTGTTGAAAACAGAGTAGGGACATGAACAGTATTTAGCAGAATTAGTTTCAAATTCTTCATCCATTAGTTTAAATACGATACGAACACTTTCATATTGCTACTGTAGTTCTCACATACTCTCATGCAACACACACAAAAGTATAATCGTCTACATCAACTTTTAAATGAAGCTCGGTCTGAAATAATAATTTTGGACATATGAAACTGACATTCTTTAGTTGTGACGATCACGTGGTTTTAAAACAGTTAAACTTGAAATGACAGCACAATTGCTGCAAAGCCAAATTTTTTGTAAAAGGATTGACGTTTTAAGGTTCAGAGGTGAACTTAGTTGCTGTTGTCTCCAGCAACGAAATTGCAGTTGCAACTCTAATCAGGTGCAGAGTCATCAACAGATACCAAAATACAAATGTATTTCTACCAGATATATAATAAGATGAGACTATTTAACAAGGAAGAAAGAAATATCAATCAATATTAAAATACTGTAGTAATAATGTAAAGTGATATCTTTGCATACAAGCCTCTTTATACATTTTTTATATTTGACTCTTTGGGAACTGCATTTGTCAATGAATGCATACAGCAAATACTCAGCAGTGCAGTGAGTTTGTCTTGATTCTACTTTGTAGTTTGAAGACGGAGAGACTCATTTCTAAAACAATGTTGGAACAAGTTTATTTCTATTAGAAACAGGTTCCAATATTCTTACTGCACTTGAGCCACTGGACTCATTTATAGACAGGAGTGAGTTGATAAGATGGAGATTTTTACTCTAGTTATGAAAACCTTTATCAAAGAGTAGTAATGTGCTGCTCACTTTAGAGGTGTTACATTAAATCTGAAAGGACTCCTGCTTAATCACCATAAAATAGCAACTTTAAAGAGTGTGTTTCTAAAAACATACAGACCTTCTCCTGTTTCAATGAAACATAAATAACTTAAGACTAAAGGGAAGTACACACATATCATTGCATATTCACACATGCAACAATTTATACTTGTGTGCTTTTGTGTCAGCCTTTCATTGCTGAAACTGAGCTGTTTATGAAACTACAGTCTATCTTGTGATCCACCCCACCCCTCCCCAATCACACACACGGATGCAAATGTGTCTTTTGGCTATGAAAAAGCTGTCTGTACTCATTTGTAGTCTCCGGCCTGAGGATAAATCAGATCACGGTGATGGCGGCTGCCCCCCCCCCATTCTAACCGCCCCCTCCCCAAGCTTGTGGCTAAGCCGGGGCCCAGGTAGCGCTTGAGGGGGCCCCCTTTCAGTCAGCAGGCTGCAGATGCTGCTCTCGATTGGGCTCTGTGTCCCCCAAACGTCCCAGAGACCAGACACGTTACTGCTGCAGTGACATTAAAACCAACAGAGAGGAATGTAAACGCCTGAACTCACCATACAGCCAATCACATGACTCTCCATGTTAGAAATATGAGTAAATATAGCTCTATTATGCCCTCAGTGGCAGTAGACACACAGAAATGTATTGTTTATGTTGCTATAATACGGATCTGGCCCTCATTGATGTCTCGTCACTGGAATTGATTGTGAGTCGACCTGCAACAGTCTGCAGACATTAATGTAAACAAGGTTGATGTTTGCTGAGGCGCAGTTATCAGAGTCCTCGTACGGAGGCGGCTTCAAAGCAGCTCGCAGCAGCTACAATAACAGACAAAACAAGCCTGTGGCCCGACTACAGATGAATATACATTAACTCATAGCAGCGATCCCCTTTTGAAAGGCCAGAATTCATTTCATGCTAATGATAATGACAATAATTCACAATGGACAAGAGTGGAGGCCTTGCAAAACAACTGCGTTCCCCTCTTAATATGATCAGTCGTGATGATTTTCTCCTCGATAATGATTCATCAAACGAATCTGCGGCGGTCACAAAAGGACTCAAGTCATTAATAAAAGAACAGAGTCAAAGCACCTTGGGGATCTGTTTTTTTCTTTTTTCCCTCTCCCTGCATTCGGACCTACTTATCATTAAAGCAAGTAAAAAGTGACTGCTACATCTGAATGAAATCTCATTGTTGGATTTCAAGATGTGAATAAAATTCCATTTCAAATTAGGCCCCATTAGCATCACTAAGAGTTGTAAGATTCGGGTGACCTTTTCGTTCCGGGTATCTGGATCTTGGAAGTTTTTTCCCTTCGTATACAGAAGTGAAGGGAAGGTCTTTTCTCTTTTTTCTTCCTTTGCATTCAGGGCAATGATTAAGCTTTCGACCTCCAAATGGAGATATCCAGCATTTGAAAAGGTGACACCTATCTTTCTTGTGTGTTTTATAGAACAAAATTATAACCAAAACTATGCTGATCTATAAGATCCTTGTTTTTTATGTTTAGATTATCACCTGTTAAGTAAACCATCTAATAGTTTTGTAGTTGTTTGTTATTATTGTCTTCTTCAGCTTTTACCCTGCTAACATAAAGATCAGTTTTTGTCTTGAGGAGTACTACTCAGAGATGCATCAGCAGAAGTGTTTCACACTGGGGTCAGAGTTAGAAAGACATGGATGTTTACTAGGCAGGGAATCAAATCATCTAGCAGTTGTAGGGACCTCTGCTGCTTCTGTTTTGACCATTCTTTCTCTCGCGAGTTCTCCGACTGTATTTAAGTGCAAAAGTAAATCACTCGAGGACGTTTTTTCTTAGGATTGCAATCAGAGAACAGCAAACGAATGATTTAATTGTATAGTTGAACTTGTTCGCTGTTCATATGGCAATTAAGCTTTTACCCTTGAATCTAAAATGTTTTTCAAAGAGACATTTGTCATGGCGGTTGCACCAGGATCCACTTTCCTGCTTACTTTTCAACATGAGTAGCTCCTCTGTGTCTTTTATGGGTTGCATTGTTGGACAGTAGATACTTTCAACATTTCAATCCAAAATCAAGCAATTTAATTATGCATGTCGGACATTTGAATTAACAAGCTGCATAATCAAGACATAGCTCGAATCAGTATTTAGTGTGAAATATGAATCCAAACCGAGTGTTTAGAGCTGCAAAAAGAAAAGCTTCCATGAGCTGGAAGGTTGGATAATGGTTGGTTTATAGCAGGAACAAAAAGGATGTAATGAAATGGACATTTATTCATCTGAAATGTTCAAAGCCTCTTGGATATTATTGGAAATGCACTTGTTTTTTGGAATGAGACTGAACTCAGAAGAGAAAATAGAGCAGGAGGAGAGAGAATGGGCAGAAGGGAACAGAGGAAGAAGAAAGAAGTGTGTGCGTGTGTGTGTGTGTGTGT
Source organism: Nannoperca australis (assembly GCA_036023655.1). NCBI lineage: Eukaryota > Metazoa > Chordata > Actinopteri > Centrarchiformes > Percichthyidae > Nannoperca > Nannoperca australis. Next base: position 21,461 of record JAVQJD010071536.1, on the reverse strand, counting down.
GGGGGGGGGGGGCAGAAGTTCGGAGGTCAGACCAATAAACAAACAACGCATCGATTTCCTGCCGCAGTCTTCCATTCCTGGGGAAACCCCCTCGCCTCCTCCATCCAGTTACACTCATCTCCACTTATGTTAAAGACACTCCTCGCCGAGGGAAGCCCGTCCTCCCCCCCCACACCTCCCCCACCCCCTCCTCCCTGGTTAATCGCATCCTTCGGACATCTCTCGGGGACGGTGCATCTGAGGTGAACATCTACCAGAGATTGGTAATCATTTTATTAGAGGAAGTCAGAGCCGGGCTTCCACTCGGAGAGACGGGGCCTGCAGATCCGAAGCTTGTTTACATGAAGGAAAGAAACCGCGAAGCACAGACCCCTTCCTACGTTACTCTTCATTCTTTAACGGCACTACAGGATTATTATTTGCACTAATAAAACTATAAACTGCTGTAAAGCAGCTACTTATTCACCATTGTCTATAAATAACACACGTGGACAACGTGACGTCATGTCCAGAAACAGAAACATGTTAATGTGATAATGAAAAATGTTAATGCTGGAAGTGTGTAGCAACTTTCCATTTTGCATCGATCCTGAATCCAAATGTCTGGACTTCCCCACATTTGCAGACTTGTGGACTCAATGGGCACATTCTGCAAAGTCCTGATTGCTAAGTGCCGTCCATATTTACAAGTTTACAAAGAGGCTCGTGTGGACTTCTAAAGCGTCCACAAGGCTTTGCTTGGAAAAAGGGAAAGTTTAATGGTTCTGAAAAATACGTTGAGATGGACTGTATCAAGAAACTAGCGTACTGATCCACAGAAACCAGTGAGGTTTAAGTCTAGTTTCAAAGTGAATTATGTCCGCTCATGGGCCATTGTAGACTTAACGTGACACATACATGTGACTGAACATGTCCTCAAGTGCCCAAGATCAGAGGGTGAACTTTCAGATTCAGCCCAAATGTTTCGACAAAGGCAAGATATTCTTACGTGACCAGAAATAGACATGGCAGGTGTTTTTGGCCAAAGCAGTTAGTTCTAGAGCCTGAATGCTGTGAACATCAGAGATTAATGGTATCCAACAGTAATACAAGGTGGACTTTTTTTCCTCTCGGGGGACGACTGGCAGGAAATAACCTCACACCTTCCTGTTTCTCTTTAATTTCAGGATCATAAAGTGCTGAGCTTTCTTCCCCTCTTGTGTTTTCATCCTATAGCCTGTCCTCCACCACAAAAATAGAGAAATGGAAAAGCTTTTTTCCCCCTGTGTTTTTAATCCCTTTGCACCCTAATTGGCCTCTCTTTACTGTGAAGTGAGTTCAATCTGCAAGCAGATAAAACAAGTGTTGGGTGAGGGTGCAGGCACCGTGGCACTGTGTTCCCAAGCATGAAGTGAGCGGTTTTGAACTAATATCCAAGCGTTTGCAATTAAAAGGCTCCAAAGTCGTTAAAGTAACTTCCTTTTTACATTTTCCCCTGGAATGCTGCTTCACCTATTCTCTGCTGGAGATGAGACGATGATAGCTGCTCTCAGAGCTGCACCTCTTGTCTATGTGTGAATGCAGCCTGGACTGATTACACATGAGGATTCTTGCCCGTTTATTTGTCATTTGCGTCCCAAACAAGGCCTTTCATCGCGTCAGTAAGTCGAGTATCGAGTGGTCGACAGTGTGTGTGACCCTTTGGAAAGGCGAAGAATAGCGACAGGACCTTTTGTGCGGGGTGATTTCTTACGAAGCTTTGGCCCACCCATCGAAACACAATGGTGCTGTTGTGTAGGAACTAGGATTAACAACGGCTGATATTGATCTTGCGTTTCTTTCTTCCTCCGTGTCCATATGAGAGCCGGTCAATACCTGCAGGCTTTGATTTCTTTGTTGCTGTCTCTGTCTCTCAACAGATTTTCTCACTGAGAATGCAGGAAAGGTTTGATATGACGAGATCGCAGACAACTCGGCAAACGTCTCACTTAGAGAAGCACTTCAAAAGCAAAGGGATGAGGATGAGACTCAGACTATGTGTCTCCTAGTCTATGTTGTCTACTCATGATATGATGGATGTTCTTCCCTGAGCACACCGGAAGCAAAGTAATCATTTTCTAAGTTCATTTTTCATTTAAAAGGTACTAGGTGGATGCAGAGCTTCTGCATGAGTCAATCTTCCTTAGACAGCTCTAACCCCCAACCCCACGCAATAGTTCTGGAACCGGGTTTTCCAGCATCTACCTGCCTGTGATCCTGTTTTTAAATCTCATATTGTAATGGTTGGGTTTGTAAAGTTGTCAGTACAGGGGAATCCAAATATTATATTTTTATTAACAGATTTTATAGAGACTTTAAATACCAACAGAAGTGCAGTGATACATGTTGCACAAACCTCGTATAATAACCAGTAAACACAGTACTGTCTGAATGCACGTAAATCATTATCAAGACACTGCATGATTCACATGGAAGTAAAATTTTGGCAGAACATATTGAAACAGCTCTTTAGTATGTGCCAGATTAACTGGAGGGCACATATAATACTCCTTAAAAGCCTATTTGTTGCTTTCATGTTAATTTAAAGCCGAGTTTTGAACTGGAAATATCTAACAGCAACTTAAGATCCAGATCTTTGCCGCAAATGTTGGCAGGGCCTCTCCAGTGCCATGATATCTGTATTCGTTTATTCATTTGTTTGTCTGTTTACGTTATGTGTTTGCTTATTTATCCAGCTCTTTATTTTTTAATGAGTTGAAAATCCACCAGAGAATCCGGGGCGATGAAACTTTAAAACATGTACAGTAGCAGTGAGGGGAAAATATTTACATTGAAGCTGGCCACAATCTCAGAAGATCCTCAAATGTAGGTTAGAACTGCAAAGTTAATATGCAAATGTCCTTATCTGCTGGGATTCACAAACAACCATCATCCTGATTGATTTAATAAACTGCTTTTATCTTTCAAAGTGTTAATTAGGAGAGATGGGCCTCGCTTTGAATCTCAGCTTTCTGTGGCACATTCGAGAGCATTCAGACAAAGAGAAACTTTCCGTCCCTTAACATCACTGAACTCGCAGCTTCTTCAACATTTTACAGCTTGTTATTGTTTCTGAGGCACAAAGCTTCCCTGTAACAGTGAAGTGCAGAATGCTTTAGTCAGGATCCAGTAATAGATTCAAGACTGCCAGTGTCGTCTGCCACCCATATAAATGCTTGTTTTTTTGATTGATTGCATGCTGCCAGTTCATTATCATGTAACTCATCAATACCAAACTGGGCTTCTTTGTGATGTCAGTTGATTTGTACCAAAAGAAAAGTGAACCTTTGTCAATGTCAAACCCCAAGCATAGACACAATTTAAGTTTCTAATTTAAATTTAGATGCCAATGTTCAAAACATTTCCAGAATTAGTCTTTTATTGTCTTGGAATATTGCCAGAGCACCTCTTTTTGTTCTCCCCTTCTCCAAAAGAAACTCTTTTTAATTTCAGTTAACTGCAGATTGCTCAAAACGCAGCAGCACATGTGCTGCCCGAGACCCAACGAGGGGGAGAGGGCACACCTTCATTAATTAACTTTACTTCCTGCCTTTAGTGTCCGTGGTCCTGCCAGACTTAAATGAGGGATCACCGGAATCATATTGTCATTATATTATCTTGTCTTATATTATATATATATATAAATATAAATATAAATATAAAATGAAACTTAAGTTTTTGTTTTACACAAATGAAGAGTTCGGTCTCATGTAATACAAAACAGTGGAGTATTTGATTATTTAAAATGTAATTTATATCAATATTGAAAAATGTGATAGATCATTTAAATATATAGCCCCACTATTGTAGTAAATACTTATATGCATTTATAGGATTATATTGAATTTATATATTTTCACATTAAGTCATATATTATTTGAAACCTTTTACTCTATTTATGAATTATGATGATGGTGATTAGCAGGCTCTAAATATTGCTGTACAGGACCAGTATGGCTGTAGATTGATTTGATTCTTGCGTATTCTTCTTGGTGTTGTTTTGAATTTAATTGGAGATTTCGATGTTCTGAGTGTTTGGGTTCTTTTGTCGTGATAATGGCTCTTACGGTATATTTATTGCACAAACATGACATTGACATGCTTTTTTCTCATTGCTCAACCTGCTGTTCCTTTGCTAGAGACAAATTTCCATGACGCAGGAGTTGACGCATCCTCCTGGCGTGAACGTATGTGAGTGCTGAGGTTTGATATTTGCTGGATTTACTGTACAGGTGGAGAGGTGGTCGGAGCCAGCAAACATGACGCAGGTGCAGCGTTTGGCTCTGACTTGCAGGCAGCAGCCTGTGTGTGTGTGTGTGTGTGTGTGTGTGTGTGTTGCTTTTTTCTGCCAACCTGCAGGGCACAGGAGTTCACATTGTGCGGTGACATACTGACGAGCTGCATGCCAGTGACCAGAAAAACAAGAAAAAAAAGGGATTCCCCTCCAGTCAAGGGAACCATGACATGAAATACTGGAGCTGCCAATGCCCCCGAAACCAAAAAAAAGAAAAAACCCGGACATGTCTGAAAGCTTCTCCCATTCGTGCATGTGTCTCACGGTATCACAGAGTTTTGATCTTATCCAGTTGGACACTTTGAGGGAATATTTTTCTCCCTGCCATCCCAAAGCAATCTGAATAATTTTCAACTGCATATTTTAACTCTCAATCTATCTTTGATGTCTTATTTGTGTGATTATGTCTCCCTGCTTGCAAAAAAACAACCAATATGCACCGACTGTCAACCACTGGTGGCACTTTCCTCCCTTTTTTTCCTTTCTTCCCTGCGCACGGTTGGGACTGTTTTTAATTTTTTTATGTGAGGGATCAAAGAAAACTCCCTCATGCTTCACTTCAAGTAAACACGAAACGGACGAGATGAAGAAACTTTAAAACATTGTCGAATGGGCGTCCGTTGAATCCGAGCCTCTCATGAGAAGCATCTTGACGGCGCTCGTTTTTAAACGCGTTAAGAACTTTTTTTGTTTTCGGGCGTGGGCGGCCATCTTAACCTGAGCAATTAAAGCCGAGACAAACCGCAGAGGCTGCAGAAAGCTGCCGACAGCGACCGCGCCACCTCTAATTATTGACTGGCCCCTGGCTCGGCGGCAAAAAACCTTCATTATTCTTCTTCCTGTGGTAATTTGTATTTGCCTGACATTCATCATATATTGTTGGTAACCTTTAATTCATCTGCTGTTAGCACTTTTGTCTGCTGAAGTAAGGCTCCGGCCAGGCCGACCATCCTTATGCAGATGAAAGAACTGTAAATTGGCAGTGTGGAAATGTCTGCGTTGACCCACACTTCTTCTTTTCTAGTTTAGTTTTTCTAACTTTCGTAGTTCAGATTCGATACAAAGTTGTAGAGGAAACACAGACGGGAGGTGAAGTTGTAGGAAACAGGAAGTTAGTCAGGTTGAAAACAAAATGTGGGATGATTCAACACTGCTTCCTTTGTTTCTTCCTTCATTCCGTCTTTCCTACTTTTCCTTTATTGTCCTATTTCTTCCTTTCTTCCAGTCTCTTCCTGACGTCTGTCTTTTTCCATCCTTTCCTCTAATTTCCATTACTTCCTTTTCTTGCTACATTTCCTTATTATTTTACTCCTCTCCTTATCTATCTTATTTTCTTCTATCTTTCCTTCTTTTTGTCTCTTTCTTTCTTTCCCTCCCTCCTTTCTTTCTTTTGGCTCTGCCCATTCTTTGAATCCTCGCCCTTCCTTCGTTTCTCCTTACTTTCCCACCTTCTTTTTTTCACTCCATTCCTCCTTACCTGCTTTCTTTCATTCTTTCTTCCCAAGAAATATCTTGTATTTATTCCTTTCCTCTTTGTCTTATCATACTTTGACTCTTTTGTCTTCTCTCTTGCACAATTATCTCCCTTTTGCCTTTCTTTTCCTCTCCCTCCTTCATCCTCGCTTTCATCTCTCTTCCTTCTTGTATTTGGTCAGCGGGTGTTGATTAAAATCCATTACACACTGTAATGAATGGCTAACAGTATATGTGTGACTTTTTATCATTCATACAGTCATATGATTCAGAAAGCATCACTTACTCCATTCAGTCTCTGTCTCTATGATTGACAGCTGATCTTTATACCCTGATATTGTAAACTCCTCCCACCAGGCTCCTTGCGAATCTTAAAACAAACGCTAAGGATTATTTCCTTTCATATGTGACCCAGGACTGCACGTCTGCCTGTCCACACAGCACCTTCATCCATTCCTGAGTCACTCCAAGCTGTGTAAACATGATCCGAGCAGAATACTAATGTCCCGTCCCGAGATCAAAGCGGCCGCTCCAATTCCTGCAGGTTGGTTCAAAGGCTAAAGCCACGGGGATGAGCTTTTGTCAGCACTTTCCCCGAGCAAGACCCATTTCTCTTGTATTTAAAAAAAAAAAAAAGAAATTAAAGGACAGCAGTGAGTGGGCAGTGCAGCCTCAT
>JAVQJD010071536.1:0-10000 GCA_036023655.1 Nannoperca australis | reverse complement strand
TTAATTGTAATTTATTCATAATTAATAAATCGGTGAAAAACACTATAAAAATTGCTTTGTGGTTTATGTAGCCTTTTCTTGTATTTGTACTTAGACTTCATTTAATGCAAACTGTGGCGATCGCTGTCTTCTGGCTGCATCAAAAATGATTCGCTGCACTGCTGGCATTTTCTGCTCATTTTTGTATAGTCTTCTCTTTTAAATGGTTAGCAACATGAATCAAACCCCCCAAACTGTATATTCTATTGATTTTGCCATCTATAATGTAGGGACAATTGTTATGACCTAATTGATGCTCTTGATGTGTGCTTAATACCTTTTTCTTTTTTCAGTAGATCCTGCTTAAGTTCATCTAAACCATCTTGGCCACAGTCTGAAACATAATGACTCTTTTACTCCACTCCTACAAACACACAGGACTGATGGAGACGCAGATGCAGTAGATGTGTTGCTGTCTGATGGTTTCAGTCATTATTGCAGCACCTTCTTTTTTTCTTGAGGAAAGCTTGAGTGAAAGCCTCAAGTGCCTCCCTTCTCATATTTATCAAATCTTCGGTGTTCTGCCGGGTGAAGTACACCTTCCCTGGCTCCTTTTACCAATACACATATTTTAACAGGACACAGGGAGTCCAATTATTTGTCCACTTCTCACTTGTGTTCCTGGAGAGTCCTACTCAAGTGATTGGCTGCCGAAATGCACACTGACATCTATTTCTCATTCATGTGCGCCACACTTATTCCCACCATCAGTAATTTCTAAACTGATTTCCCGCACAGACTCACATCGAGTGCAAGCAGTCACTTCTTGTCAGGGCATGACGCCTGTAACGCTAAACTACAGCAGGAGAGACAAGAAAAAAAACAGAAAACACAATTTCTAATCTCACACCTTCACTTACTTTTGATGAGCCCTGAAGCGGAGCTGAATTAATGCCAGACCTGGATACCTCAAAAAGTGGCAGAAAATTGAGCTGTGGGCTGTCTGAATCATTTCGCCCCAAACCGCTGTCTTTACAGGTGGTTTTGAAAATAAATTGTCTAAACAAGTGCTTTGCTAAGTGTAAGTTCACACTAACCATTAAAACTCATACGTTTTAAAGAACTTTCCTTTTTGACAAATGTGGGAGCTGTTTAAGCGGCGCAGCACACAAGCCGTGGAAGGTTAATTCGCCCCAGCGTCCTTGCATAATATTTGCTGCACGATGACAGGGAGGGGACACGGTGGCAGTCGCTTGATTGACAGTCACTTAGGGGTGTGCCATTTAACCACGGTGACCTTCCTCACATGTCACTGCCCTTATGAAAAGGTCATCCTTGTTGCACTAATGAGTCATCTGATTTCATGACTGCATGGCAAGTAAACAGTCGTGTTGAGCAGAAATTCACATTTTAGGTGGAGAGGGTGAAGTTCATATTGTCAGAAAGGTGAAGGCGGTGGTGTGGACACCTTGTCGGGTTAAATGTAATACTTTGTTATGATTACTGTAAACAAGTGACCTCATTATGAAGACAAGAGGGACTGAAGAGGTTTTCAAATGGATCTTTTTGGTTACCTGTTGTCTTCAGAAACATTCACAGTCACATTCATGTTCTATCAGAGTGGAAAAAGGGATGATGTGATGTTACATCATGTATAATCATGCCTGAATATCATCTGACCACTCGTGATTCTTGACTAAGATCAAAGAATACAAGGAAGTCGAAGACTTGGATGAGTACAATGTTTGCGTTACTGCTACGAAGATAAACCCCAAGTTGTAATCAGTGGCTTTAATGAATTAAAATCAGTCAAATAGGAACTATTTATGAAACAGATGTTTCATAACTTGAGTTTATAGAAATGGTGTGAATTTGTTTTACAGTTTTTAACCAGTGTTGACCCCTACCTAAACTTTGAGAACGTAGTATGAAATACTGTAGCAAACACTCCCATGTCGGCCTTATAATCTCTAGAAGTTGATGTACATTGTTTTTCACTAGTTAGCAACTTTGCAAGAAACCCAACAAGATTAGATCTTCTGTCCATCCTCTTCCTGTTTTGTGCTATTACGCAATCCAGCAGTTTCCCTCTCAATCTGGCTCAGTGGCGCATTACTTTGCTCGCAGCCCAGAAACTGGAGGCTAACAGTGGCTTCTCAGTAACTGGCTGTTTTTGGTCTTGGTAATTATACTTATCTCCAAATGTATCTGGAATTCATTAATGTTAAAATTGTACCCATAGCCCCTTTTGAAGGGGCACTCCAGAGATTTAGCACTGCACTTTCATAAAGTAGGGGGACTTGAGGGAGGCAGATTAAGAAAAGAATGGTCATAATTGAAGTAGCAGAGGCTGAGAAATCCTGTTAAACCCTGTTATTTTTTTCCCCTACTGTGAAAAATGAAAAGTAAAAGTAAAGCTCCCAAAACACTGGAGCCTACATTTCCCATAATGCAACTGGATACCATCTTTTATTTGAGACTTTCTGTCTGGTAAACATCCACATCTTTTAAAGTCCACAGCCTCAGTTTGAAATGCAGATACCTCGCCCAAACCAGAATAACCCTGAATACATCACTATGACATCATCAGGGTTACTTTCTCTGACTTATAAAAGCTCCTCCAGAGCCACAGAGGACATCATACAACTGCTTTCACAGGCTGAGAAGTACCCTCCATGATGGGTAAACTCATTTTTATGTGTAAAATCAGTGGAGTGCCCCTTTTAAAAATGAGATTTTGCATCTACACAAATTCTAACCAGGAAACTGCAGTGTTTGTTTAGTTGATATTGAAACTGGCAACCCTCAGGTCATAATTTATCTGCCGTCATTTAATCTCTAATGCCTCTGAACGTATATTTTTGTCTTTGTTCTCTTAATATTCTTATGAATTGTTCTTTCTGATGGTGTCATTTGTTTTTAATATACTGGTGTCTGTGAGCATTATTAAAAGCACAGTACAGATATACTGTAAAAAAGCTTTTTTATTAACTTCTACCACACAGCAAACATCAGTCACTAAGGCCATGAAGTATGAGTGCTGCTTTCATTGCCATCCATCTGCTCTACACTCCTCATTGCTTCAGGCCTTTAGCCTGCTATGTCACATACGGTAACACAGGAATTAGCAGAATAAGCAGATATTATCTTACAACTCCATAATGGAAGCACATAACTAAATACCTCGAGGAAATTGCATAAACAAAAAGGTAATTGATTCCAGCAAGCTGCAGGTGGACACTTAATTACAGGAAATTTATTAAGCAATGTCCATTAATCACATTGACATGGAGTTATTAAAGGGATGCACAGTTTGCACTCACTGGATAATGCAATAATATTAGTATGGGATGCTAAACCAATGAGACTGTTCCACACAGACAAGAGACCTAAACATTGTTTAATTCAGATAAATAGGAAGAGGATGTGGAATGAACCATTTACATAATATTTACCACTGTAGAGAAGCAAGTGTTTATATGTAAGCACACAGCTAAATGCATTCAAATACTATTACTAGTACTATAAATACTTTTACTGCTGCAGCCTGCTACTACTCATGTTACTACTGCTGCTGGTACAACTACTACAACCCGTATTTCGATCATTACAACTATTACAAACCTAAATACTACTGGTAACAATTTATTTTAGCATTTATAAGCTGTATACAGTTTATAACACTGCAATATATTTGCAAGCAGATACAAGGTCTTTAAGCATCCGAAACAGATAATGAAAGATCATGTAATATTACACTGTTCTGATTATATAAAGCATGTCTTTATACTAGATGTTATACTGTATAATCTAAAACAACATATTATATGTTTATATAGTACGTATAGATGATAAATGAGGGGGTTAAAATAAAGTGTTACTACTACAATCACTGCTGCAACTACTGCTAAAACTCCAGAGGACCCGACTACCAATACTACTACCATTATAACTATTACTACTGCTGCTAAAACAAAGACAGCCACTGTTGCTATTAAACATCATGAATAACGGTTGATATTAAAAATGATATTGCAACTACTAGCTCTAACAGTTTCAGGAGTTTGCTGTTGACACCTTTGTGATACCTTCAGTGTCGCTGTTTCTAAAATCGTAAGTCAGACTCCCGCTTGTGACAGTAATCCACGCTGACAGAGCTCTCCTTCCAAGAACCTGTCTGCATCCTCCTGAAGGAGAGAGTCTGAGAAATTGGCCTTATTCCCCACACACTCTGAGGCAAGTGGCAATTAAACCGCTGATTAACGTGAGCCCGCTCTCGAACACAACTTCATAGGAGTCTGACAGAACAGTGGGGAGAAGGGGAGATAATTCAGAAATCTCCTGACCTTGTGCTTATTATCTCTGGCTAATGACTGTTGCTGCTGCTGTTGGCCTCCTGATGAAGCAGGAACCTGGTCAACCTGTTTGATTCATTTTCTTTAGTTTGTGCTTTTTCCTCTATCTTGCATTGGTTTTGTATACAATGGACGCATGTATAGAAGTCCCACCCTCAGGGGCATTAGCCTAATTTGTTTATATAGTGCTTTTGGTCCTATTACCCCCAATGAAATGACATTCCTTTGTGTCTGTCAATGTAACAAAGACAGATATATTACACACATTTATATTGTATACTAAATGAATGAATTAACTATTTGTTAATAGGCATCATACAAACACAATATTTCAGGAAGAAGGGTGGCATACTGAAAGAGAGCAAATGATTCATGTTTCAAGAGAAAGTCTATTCTCACAACCTCTTACAATCTTAGACGATATTAAAGGATCACACAATACCTTAAATTCCTGCAAGCCTTTTTTCCCCAAAGGATAGTTGTTATGGTTGTTTAGCAACCTCTATATTTCAAGGCAGATACTATATTTTAAATGATTTCATTAAACTATGAAAATGAAATTTCAGCCATGTGAAATCCATCACAGTGGTGATCTAGAACATTCTAGCCCGTTACTCTGTAATTCGGCCACACATTTTTTTTTCACACAAACGTTGGAGGCAAATTTAAAATGGCCTATTTTCAAAGTCACATTACCATTATGATCTTAATCCTGTGCTGCAGAATGTGTGCTTTCAACATTACCACACAATAATATAATTATGTAAAAGTAAAAAAACAGTAAACATAATGTTTGCTATGATAGATTAGTTAAACCATTCAAGTGTCTTTGAAAGGTAATTTTCAATAAAAGCCAATGGAGACAAGAAGTTGTAAAAATCAATTTCATGAATACCACATGCATTGGGCAATGGTCTGTATAAATGTGAATACGAAGGTATACACACTTTGTATTAAATGTTTTAAAACATGCACATGCATGTCCTTTTAATGTCACATTCCGCTTCATTGCTTTTTATGTTGCACTTTGAGTTTGTTGTGGAAGGGTGATATACAAATAAACTAGCCTATTTCCTACATTACCCAGGATGCAATTCGTCTTCTTCAAGCAGGTGTATGAACGTCTTGCATTATAAATGTAGGTTTAAATAATTTTCTTGGTATTGAGACCCTGTTTTTTTCACTGCCCTGCACAGACCAGAGAGTTAGTTTGAAGCGACGGCAGCTGGTTGATTCATTGTTATTGATCCATAATGTGATCAAATCCATTATGGTTATTCTCTGCTGTGGGCCAGTTGCACTCCTTCTCATTAAGCACGGAGTCACAGTCAGCGTTTGCTGTGACCTCAGGGTGAAACTTCTGCATCCAGCCGACCGCAGTGGCTGCAGGAACCAGCGGCGGCCTCACATGCCTCAGTTTGATCCCATAACAGATTGATACACCAAATAGGAGCTGACATGCATTGCTAAAGATGCCAATGGTAATTAATTAGCATCTCAATTTGACCGTGGCACAACAGGATGTGGAGCTTGCTTCTCGATGCCATTTCCCCCCTAGGCTTTCTCATATCAGGGTCAAAATCCCGGCTCTGCGCTCTGAGGGCCGCTTAATAAATTGAGGAGGGCACGTTGACAGTCAGATTTTCAGGGCGCGTCCCCGTCTCGCTGGTTCCCAGCGCTCCTGGCTATGACAAACAGTCCCAGCTTTACTGCTGTCGAACGCAGCTCAGGAGATCAAAAGGCGACGAAGGGGCGACTTAAAATGTATCTCGTTGGAGTTATTATCTGAGAGCCGTGTCATTGGCATTTTGACATCTGGCCTATGTTTCTGATTGAGATGGAAAGAGGTCAAACACTAGTGAGGAGGTGTAGAATTTTTCTCATTTTGTTTTAAAGTAATGACAAAATAGGAACCCTACCCCAAGCTCAGCTTTTCCCTTTTTTTATGGCTGCTCTTTCCCAGTTTAACTTAAGGGGGTTTGCTTGGGCTTAGTTTTGTTCTGTCTCACAAACATTATAGACAATTGAAAAAAATCACACAGCACTAGAAATAAGAAGGATAAAGGTCAGAGATCACAGCACACAGAAAGTGAAAGTCAATATGGCTGTATTTCAAAATCAATAAATAAAAGGAATCTGCAGTAAATATGGTTCCTTGACAGTTAGGCATTTTAAAAGGTTCCCATACAAGCAGTGACCTCATTGAAATTACATGTATTACATTGTATGGATGTGAGGTTTGTCTTAAAGTGCCATTAACGTCTTGAAAGAGTCTCTCCGTGGCTGGGGTGAAAGCTTTGCGTGGTGTGAGGATGTCCACACCCAATGTGACCTGTTAATTAGAGGCTGGTCTTGGATCAGTACATGTTATAGTAAGAGAGGAACATGTTTTTAGTTGGGGGTGCTGCGCTAACCCTCTTGCATGGACAACAAACACACAACTACTATTAGACACGCTACTTAAATAATCAGGAACATATTTGTAAATATATAAGTATGTGGAATATAATAAAAAAATATTAGACTGGGGAGACAAAAGACATCCCTAGGTGAGAACCTGATACCAAACTCTTACACATTTTTATTTATCACATTGTAACAAAGTCTGAACAATTCAGCTGTGGTTAGAAAGAAAGTTCTTTTTCAGGAGTTATCATGCTCCTTCTCTGTTTTCATTCTAGCATGCATTTTTTAAGTTACTGAATTTAAAAGTCCCCAAGGGTCACAGAGTTCTCAACATATTACAGCACACTAAATGACCATGGAAAGTTTGAATTCAGGTACGCAAAAGAAAAACACCCAAATTGCAGTTACAGGCATTTTCCATGACAGCAGCAATCTAATCCTCTCTTTTTTCTTCTTTTGGGGTAAGATGTTTTTATAAACCCCTCGGGGTTTTCGTTGCCTCAACCGCACTCTGTTTGTATCCCTCTTTTTTTTCCTCCTCTCTTTTTTTTTCTTCAGCGGTATATGTGCAAATAAACTAAGTGCTGCAGCAAAAGCTCAGAGGTGGAAAAAGGGAAGAGATGACAAAAGACAGAAGAGCAGAACTGATGTGTTTGATCAAATTATGGCTCTGGTTTGGACCAGCTTAGCCAGAATCCAACGGTATTACATTCATTTTTAACCTCAAAAACCCTGTCAAAACCTGTTTGAACTTTATTATGGGCTATTCGCTCTGTATACTTTCAGGTCTGCAAATTACAGAAATCAATATGACGGTTGAAATCAAGTGTGTCAACAAAGGCATCATCCTTCACAAGCTGCTGTTTACCTTTGAGTTTTTAGGTTTGCTGTTTTTAAGGAATGTTCTTGCTTCCTGGGACCAAGAGAAAGGAACAACGGCTAAAACATTTGTTGTGAATTAAGTCTTCAGGGGAAGAGGGTTGAAAGAGAAAAAGCACCTAGGCTGACGAGTGAAGGGGGTACAGTAGGTAGATTGAATTGTCCTGCCTCTGCCAACCACACCGCCGAATTCAGATACTGTGGCTTATTGGATCCAGGCTCTGCGGATTTGGGGGGAACGAGGCACGGCTCGCCCGCCCAGTCAAACCACAACAGAAGGCATGAAAACAAACTTCTCAGAATAGCCGTCCTCTCCGTAGTTTGGCTGCCTGTTCAAAGATTTGTGGGGAGTTGTTTGATCTTAGTTCAATAATCAGCCGTTTTTGTCAAAAGCTGCACCAGGCGATTTAGCACTCTGGTGTCTCCAATCGGCAGCGAGAGGCAACTGCCGGAACTTTAAAGGTGCGATCTGCAACTTCTCACCTCAAGACCAGGGGCAGGTATATATTTAGGCTTGCCCTCCTGTCCTGTTGGGTGCTGTTGAAAGCTGGTGTAGGTGAAACTTCTGCAGTGTGTAAACTAACCCTGCTAGCATTTATGTTAACTCATATGAGCAGACTAGGGCTAAAGCCTTCATAAAATCTGCTGCAAGATTTGATTATGATTATTATACAAATTTACCCAAAATACATTTTCAGTCTTGAATCTAACTTGATAACTCAATCATTAATTGAAATCCTGGTAAACCAAAGAATTTTTTAGCACACCTTCATTTTGAATATCGGAAAAGAAAAAAGCTAGCTTCCCTAGCTGCCTGGTACAGTGAGTTGCCCATCATGGCTAATTTCACAGTCGCATAAACTCCACAAGGCTTCTGGTCTTTTCTGCCTTTGCACACTCTCACACATAGAAAGTGGCAAATGCCTAAAAATGTCCAAAACTAAGACAGAGCTCACTGTAATACCATGAATCAAATTCTTATGATTTCATTGTTTTGAAATGGGACAAAAGGTTTTGTATAGCAGCTTTAAATACCCAGAAACCATGCAGTGTGACGTCAGCACAACACTGTTGCAGCTTTAAGATATTTGAGAAAACAGTACAAGTTGATAATAGAATAAAACAAACAGCCAGAATGAGACAGAAGAGAACAGAAAGATGATGTACATTGTGAGAACATGAACGCATAATAAGCGCCTGCAATTAGCCCAGGCCAGCCATTGGCATATTGTAATTAATGTGCTGCCTGTACGTCAAATCAGGCAGAGGAGGCTCGGTCTAATTTGGGTGTGGGATGGGCGGGGGTGCAGATCAGATCCTGGGATAATTGTGGGTGACTCCGGTTCCTCTCAGTCGGCGGTGGGAGAGGGCTCAGGTCTCCAGAGAATGTTAAAAAACTGTAAATTCCCCCTTCATCATTTGAATATGTGCCCTGCAGAGCTCACTGCAAGAACACAGAAGGGAGGGGGGGGCAGAAAGAGAGGGAAAAAAAGTGTTTTACATTCACAGATGATCCTAATTTGGTGTGGTTTGGAGTGTAATTTAGATCAAACATAGCCATGTAAATGAGTCAGGGTTTTCATAATTAGGTGCCTCTGAAGAGGGGTGGAGAGCGAGAGGGGAAGAGCTCGGACCACATAAGTAGGTGTGGCGTTGAGGCCGTGCATCCACTGGCGTGCGATTTTTGGTTTCTTTCTTTTCTCCGTTGCAAGGGGAGAGGGAAAAGAGAGCACGAGCTGCAGCGAGCAGGCAGGGGTTAGTTTAGGGAAAAACACACTCCCAGCGGCACACGGCAACAAAATAGGTCACTCTGCGCCGATTTGGCTTGTCTGTTTCCACTAAGCAACCGACTCGGCTCAGTGTTTGGTACAGAGGAAGGAACTGGCCCGCTGCCAGCACACAATACACACACACAGAGAGAAGAGGCCTGTTTTCCCCCAGTGGGCCCTGTTGATTGAGGATTACCACACTGAAATATTACGGGTATTGTGTAGGTGTAATGTTTACATTTACATTTTGGGTGAAACAGCTCACAATGGGGCGCAACAGTAGAATGAGACTTCAGCAGTTGTACAACCAGCCAACAGGAGGAGGGTCATAATCACTGCGCACAGACAATAAGTCAGTAAATACATACGTAAATGAGATGCAATAAATGAATCAAAATAAACTTAAATCCCAAAATGCTCATGTATATGATACTGCTTCTTTAAAAACAGTCATCACGTGAGACAGACACTTCAGAAAGTAAGCAAGTAAATATATAAATAACTTAAAGTGAATAAGTAATTGAAAATGAAATGAAATCACATCTAAAAACTGTCATGCATAATGGAGCATCTTTAAAATAAACAAGTCAGTAAGTAGGTAAGCAACTATGC
>JAVQJD010071532.1:0-24589 GCA_036023655.1 Nannoperca australis | reverse complement strand
AGAGAGAGAGAGAGAGAGAGAGATTTTAACTCCACATCCATTCCGATTAAGGCACTTTAAACAAGTGTTTTTTACCCTGTGGAGAAAGGCAGACCATCTGTACATGACTCATTCGACAGATATGGACTACTCATGAATTTCTCTTGTAACAGAGAAAATTCTAAATATGAGAAAATTGGTGAATGTCAAATTCTCTTAAATCACCGTGCCACTTAAGAGCAAATCGGTTCGTACAAATGGTTCTAGTTTGACGCCCATTTTCTCAGATATTCTGAACAGAATTTATTTTCCCTCTCATATCCCACAGAACATCCACAGCAGCTAGAAAGATTTGAAGCATATCTCTACTGTAGCTTTAATTTGGCAATGATAAAAATCAAGTCCTTTAGAACATGCTGAACTGTGAATAAAGGAACTGTCATTATTAAAGTACAGTACAGGAACACATTGTATAAACAAGTGCTGTGGCATCCACAGATTAAGGATATCAGAGTCAGTCAGCATCTATTAAGACAAGAGAAGCTCCAGTCAAGTTATGTAGAGTGTCAATTAATCTGCCTACATGTCCTTGTTAGCGCTATAATAAGTTAAGCAATTTTTTTTCCACACAGGTAATTTTTTATACTCTTTGGTTATTTATTAGAAAAATACAGGTAAATAAAATAGACTAAAATGCACACATCACCACCTTCCTTGCCGATAAATGTATCCAATTTATTCAATGTAACAGCCATCACTGGGTTAAGTGGTTATGTTAAGGTAAACGAGTAAGAAGAGTTACTCTTACTTTCAACTGAATGTGTGTTGGTGTTTGTGTTTTCACTTGTGTCCACATTCAGTCATTGTCTACCAGTAACAGTTTCTCAGGCTCCTAGTTTGCTAGTATTCAAGACCTGACTTGAGGCCACAATTTGGTTTGATTTTGGTCACATCTTGAAAGTGATGGTAGTTTTACTCATTTTTCTTGCACAGCAAAGAGACAGAAATGTATTGTGGACCGAACGAATACATAATTGTAATTAGGATGTAATCAGTCATCCTTGTTTGCACCAGCTAATATTAAATGGCTTCTTATTTTTTTACTGCACTCTGATCCAACACCCACTTTAAAGATGGCTTCATTGAGTTCATTTTAAAAGTGAAATATGTCCATAACTTTTCAAATCAGATTTTTCTTGTCACTTAAAATACTGTAATATATATGAGTTCCTTACAGAAAGTGACCTAAGGTGCAAATGTGTCACAGACTATTTAATGTTGTGGTCAAAGGGAGGCTTTTAAGCATTTTTTCTAACTTGTCCTCTGAAAATGACTCAGTGGCTTACCTGTATAGCCTGCAGTTATAAATAACTTAAGAAAAGGTTGATTTATTTCTATACCTTGCTTTCCAGTAAGATAAAGGATCTCAGTTCACATGGATAGTGTTTTACTAACTCAATATTCCCAGTAAGAATTCATGTAAATAGTAAGTAAGATTTCCATGACTATATAAAAGACATGCAAAACAAGTCAGCATGCACCATATATAAGCCATAATTTGTACTGCACTGTATTTTTAAATCAGGGCTACAGCTTAGCAGTGTACTTGAAAAAAACACTCACAGAAATCCATCACCAATAAGGCCTTTACCCCCTAATTGTCTGCTAAGCAACAACAATGAGGAATCAAAGCCTTTGAAGATAAAGAGAAGCCATTAAGCTTACACAGCTGCACCAATCATTATCAGCCAAATCCCAGCGACAAGGCTCATCACAGGGGTAAAATAAAGAGTAGATAAGGCAGGAGCTAATGATGATTTTTCTTCCAGCACCCAGAATGAAAAGCAACAAATGGGCGATAAAAAAGCCCAAAGAGGTGTCACAGAAAGACTTGAGGTAGTTGACAGAGGATAATCAATGGGGTTAAAAGCTTTCTGAAAAGATAAAACTGAGACAGTCCAATCACTTCCATGACTTGTTCATAATGCTGGTATGTGGATTATATTTTTCTCATGGTCAAAACTGTGAAGAGACATATCTGCTCTATGCTAACAAATCCAACAGGGTGAATATTTTGAAATAATATTTCTCAAAGAAGTGATGCAAATAAATGAAAGATGCTTCCAGCAATTAGTTTTGCTTTCCACAACATCTTAATAACTAGACAGCAGTAGCCCAACCACTCTCAGGCAGTTCAAATAAGGGCAGTCCCTCAAAGGACTTGTCTCATTTCAGTCTAATGACATAACTCTTATAACCTTGATTTAATTAGCCACATTGACATATGAAGCTGTCAGACGCCACCACAGCAAACGTATTTCTGTGATATACAACACAGTTCTCATTTATCAGGGCTACTTAGCATCTTTTTTAATGAGTTTTCCCAGCCTATTGTCTTTATTTGTGTTCAATTCAATCTGCAGCCTCAAAGCAAATTCAATATAAAGCTTTGGGACTCTCTAAAAAGGGCAAACACGCACAAGACAGAATTATGCTCTAACAAAAGATCTATCATCAAAGATTTACAATTGAATCAGGCAGTTCAAGCAACTCAATAATATTTGCCTGTAAGCTTTTATGCCAGCTTAGGTGAAGCTACTGGTGTCCTGTAACATGTCATAAAATGCACATA
The DNA here is from genome assembly GCA_036023655.1 of Nannoperca australis. Taxonomy (NCBI): domain Eukaryota; kingdom Metazoa; phylum Chordata; class Actinopteri; order Centrarchiformes; family Percichthyidae; genus Nannoperca; species Nannoperca australis. The sequence goes on along the minus strand of JAVQJD010071532.1, from coordinate 21,978 downwards.
TGTGTACATGCACTCAAAACAACACAAACACAATGCTTTGAGGTTTAACCATGTCCAGTTCAAATAATTTATAATGTAACAGCATCTAATTGCATGTAACATTATTGACACCACAGATACTGAGAATATTCGCATAAGCAAATGTATGTACAGTGTCTGTTTGTTCCCAAATTGATTTATTTTTTAACAATCTGTTAACTTATTGCAGATGAACCGTGACTGCAAAGTTATTTCCTCACATTCTCAGTCTTGTTATAGCTGTGGAGCAAGGATCTGGCCCTGCTGTGTTGAGCCTTATTCTGCTGAAACTTTGATCAGGAGGTTCACACAGGCGACAGACTATACCACCTAACAGAGGAAGTACTGCAGAGCTTGCACAGCGGGTGAAGGTTTATGCAGGGACTCCATGGCAAGAAAATTCTGCAACTCAAGAAAAATAGCACTACCTTATGTGTTCTTATTCTCCATAAATTTTAGTTTAGCCCAACTTTTTCTGGTTTGTTAGTTGTATATAGAGTCCAATCAATCAGTATAATCAGAATACTTAAAAAAGGCTATTATTGATTTTATATCTACAATAAATCATATGAGTACTTGTATGTAAAAAGTATTGCTCGCAGTCACAAACCCACAGATAATTGTCTCTGGACTCGGCTGTTCCTCTCAGCTCAACGGAGCTTTATAGCTTCTGTTAGCTAATTGTTTAGATTTTCAGCCCGTTTACTGTTTAATGAACTCTCATGTGTTTTGGTTCACTCTCACAGCATTGTTTTCTGCCACAGCACAAACTCTAAAAACAGACAACTCTCAAACTCAGACTTAATCAGCACCAAAGAGCAGAAAGACAGCGAGCCACATATAGCGAAGATAGCGAGCCACATATTTTCCTCAAGAGTTGGTGAAGACCAAAAACAGCTAAAAGGAGAGTGAATATTGGACTCACATTCATAAATTGGCCGGTCATGACTTCAAATAAATGCTAATATTGCTCCATATCTGTTGCATTTGTACATTTTTCATTAACAAGTTTACCATACCCTAAAAGGTGATAATATGTCAATGTTGTGTATGCAGCTTGTTTCCATTGCCCCCAAGTTATTGCAGGATCTAAATTTAATAATGACAAAGTTTCATGAAGTTAAATCTGAAAATGTAAAATATACCTTATCACAACCATTACACAGAAAAATCAAGTATATTTGGTGCACAATAAGTTTAAGATAACCAATGGAGTTAAAATGCATCTTGATGTAGAGGCTCAACTACGTTGACATCATCTTTATTATGTCCTTGAATTAATAAAACGTCCAAATTATGTGGACTACTAATGTACCTAGACAGTGTTCACCCGCTCTCTCACTCGCTTCTCTTAACAACAAAGCGAACTGAATCTCAGTGATATCCTTTAACAGAGTAAAACAAACTCTACAGCCAACAGCGGTGTCACAGTAGACCACATTAATTGATGAATAATGGCTTGTGCTGTTGTTTGGTGTTGTTGACCTTCATGGCTTCAGATAATAGGAGACGTTGGTTCTGGGATAGTGGGAAAGCTGTCTCTTATTGCTGTTGCTGCTTCACTGCATGCTGTACCTCAAACTGCACCAACTACCTTTATAATTGATGAAGCACTTGGGAGGGGGTTGCAGGGAACTGCTCTTGAAGATATTTCTAAATTCATTCCAAATTTTATCTTTGCTGTGGACATTTCCTCTTACACGAAAGTCAATATATACTGTAAATCATCAGTGGCAGTTTGCTTGGTTCCTGGACTCGGACAAAAACAACTGTTTGAATAAGTTTCTTTCAAGATTGACTTCACTCCGTGTTGACAAGAGCAACGGTTAAGTGAACACAAAAACATGAATGTTAACATGGGCCAACAGTCACATAACATTTACACAAGAGGGCCGTTGAGATCCCTCCACTGTTGCAAAGGTACATAGGAGCTTTAATGTTGAAATCTCTATATCCCCAGTTTCTTCCTTGATGTTCCAACCTACAAATCTTTCTGTAATTGACTCTGTGTCTGACTTGATATCTGTAGGCAATGCTAGCTTGTGCCTTTGCAAATGCATGAAGATGATATCTGCATGACTATTAAGTCTGTACAATACATGCTGTGAGCAGTATTGTGTGTTTTGGAGCTGTCCTATTATTATTACTCGCCAGCTTAGCAGAAAAGAAGAGTAGATGAAAGCGGATGGGGGAGAGAATAGCTGCCTGAAGGCATCAAATCATTTTAAAACGGGAGCTCAGGTCCAAGTGGAGAACAAGTAGCACCACAACAATCATAACTACTGGGATACATGGACGGCATGCCTTAGTGCTTCACAACACTTAAATCGCTGAGTTTTAGGGGTCTGTTAATGTTAAGGGTAATTCACAACCGCGAGACGATGTGCAACTACTCAGCATACAACATGAGGTTCGCTAAGAAACCAATTTACTACTTTAACAACCACCGGCAGTACAATGCATGATGTGGGTCCTGTAGGTTGCAGCTAATCATTTCCCCAAGACTGCACCATTTGAAGCAACATTTCCAACTGTTCAACTAACTGTCTAGGGGGGATTTCTATTCACAGGGAATTGAACCACAAAACGTTTTAAATGTCTCAAGCTATAATCACAAAGAAGATAATCTATCCATCCATCTACTTATCCATCCATCTAATGTTATCACAGGTAATATCACGCTCAAATAATCGGAATTTATTACACTTGCATATGGAAAGCATAAGGCAGACACTATTCGACATTCTTCTTATTGTCAAGGAATCCCATGAAAAGACCAAAACCGACAATAAAAAGATCCTAGCAATAAGTATTGCCTGTGTGGCCGAAGGCTGATATGCTGTATCTTATTCCTCTTTGCTGTAGAACAACACTGTTGTCCAATAACTACTAAAAACACATCACTGAGCCACACTGTTGCACTTGGTGACACATTCCTTCATTACGATGAACATGGGCAATGTAGATGTAGGGCAATTGTGTTGCTGCCATAACACTCACTAGCATGGGATTTGTCTTTTCATGGGATTTGTTTACAATAAGAAAAATATACAACAAAGCCAGCTTAATTATTTAAAGCTTCATTTGAACAATTGTACAGCAACTTAGATCTAGATTGTGGTTACAAGAACAGTCTGTAATGTACTGCACCACAAAAATCAATTGGCTTTGCCTTTAATATTTTATTAAAGTGCTGATCTGTAAAGAGGGTAACTGCCCCACCACTCCAAACAACAATAGGGGGCCCAAAAAAAGCCCTAGACGCTGCATGTCAGTTGTTTTTGGTAATGTAATTATTTGCACATTTGTACAACAATTTGAACCTCTAAAACAATTCCCACAAACCTCTAAATATTCTAAAAACATAAATTAAGCAAAAGTGTGCAGACTCCCCATTCTTCTACTTTAAAGCAAACATGTTGCCTAAACACACTCTCAACACTGGCTGAAACCTAGGGATAGCATCCTCTAAATTTAGCGTCACTGATAGACCACCACATTTATAAATTATTTTAAGATTTTATTGATCACCTACAAAGCAGTAACTTTTGTTTTGATTCCAGCCCATACGTCAATGTATATTTCACTCAAATCAACAAATACAGTTTTTTTCCCACACCTTTCAAGTCCAAGTCAAAGGAAGAAAAGGCATTTGTGGTCAGAGTCCCACAGCTGTAAAACAACTATAAAGTCGGTCAATCATCTTTTAAGTCTTTTAACGGGCCTTGTAAAGGATAGCGTGGTGGAGGGAGAACACACAGAGGCCTGAGTAATCTTTACCCGACATAAGTTTTATTTGTAGTTTACACCAGACAAAGAAGTATTTTGGACTGGTGAGGTTGTGGGGAAACAAAACTATATACAAAAACTAAATAAAATAAAAACTTTCAAAAGAACATAATAAATCCATCAGTCAACAAAAGAAACCCCAGGCTATGCCCATAGCTATTGAGTAGCAGCAAGATTCAGGCTGTATTTGAAACCACCTACTACATAATACAGAAATAAAGCTGAAAAAAACCCACCGCTTTGCATTGTGGGATACAGTAGGCGAGGTAAAATGGTCCAATACATATTGGAGATCTTTTCAGAATCAGTACGACATCTGGGTATTTCTGGCATACTGCAGAAAATGTACATACAGCCTCATACAAGTCTGCATCTGAACTGATCCAACAACTAACTCCACACTTCTACCCCCTACTTTTAAACAGGAAGCTTAATTTAAGTTAATTCATAAATCAGCTAAGACGTTAAAATGATTATATGTGTAACAATTTCTAATCATTATTTGGAATGTCCTCACATAAATATTAACAATGTTTGTTGTTTAGGATACTTTAAAAAGACTTCCCTGAAACAATGAAAACTCCCACTCTATACTGTACTTGACATGGTACAGTCTGAGTTCCCTCTAGGAAGTGGATGCTCTCACTTCCTTGTTTGGCAGTTTGGACCAATGACCAGCAGGTAATGTGGGGGGGGGAGCTCATGCAAAGAACATTTGACTAATTAAAGTTGAATGTAATAAATATATGACTTTGAATTTAATGCGTTCATACATTGAGTTTTTTTTTCCCTGAACATTTCCTGTGAATGATGACTGTATGAATCCTGAAATGACCAGAAATTGCTTATGGTAGCAGGTTAGCCTGATGTCACAGAGGCCTGGGCTAGAGATCTATTGTGCCAGCAGGAAAGAATAAATAACAGAACAGCAGAAACTTGAATGTTTGGCTAGTGTGCAACCTACTCTTATACAGGTTAGCACAGTGACAGACCTACTTTTATAAACCTGCTTTTAATTGACTTTTTACCGTGGCTTACATACTAATTTAGTAGTATACGATTTCATTATTATTGCACAAGCATTATATTGCCACCTCCAAAGTTGTACTATTAAATATAGTTGTTTTATTGCTCCTTTCTGTTCTTTAACTGTTCTTAGATGGTTTTCACAGTTCTGTTTTCCTGCTGTTTTTACTTTTGATTTGTTTAGCTGTGAAGTACTTACTGGCTATAAAACACTTTGTAGATTATTTTTAGAAACAGCAATGAAACCAAAATGTATTTTCATTACATGCAAGCAGCACACAGTCGACATCAACACCCATGAACACCAGTCTTAACATAAAGACCTACAAGACGGCTGCAATAAACTGAACGACATCCTTCACATCCTCATTTTATCAGTGTATTATGTTACTCTAGTCTTCAAATCAGCAGAGCATTTGCTTAGCTGAGAAACACAAGCCAAAATCTGATATCAGTTTATTTAATTACAACTTTCTTAGTTTCAAAAAAAACTTTAAAACTCATTAGCCAGGATCTTTCAAAACTAAAATGTGTATCTAGCACCCGCCACATCACTGGTGTTGTTGGTTTGGACTCAGCTCCACCAATCACAATAAGTTTGTAAACCATAAATATTTAACTGAGACACATCAAATACAAACCTTCCAAAAACTTCAAATGTACATAGTATTGACTATTTTGTAAATCACATACAATTGTGATGAATTCACCTTTTTACATCTGATTGGCACTTCACATTGGCTGGTCTGTCACCCACCCACTCTATTAAGACTTAAAAAAATCCTTTGTCTTGACAAACTGGATACTTTAATTTACTTTCACAAATTCATACGCACAGAACATGAACACTGGATGATACAACCATCTGTTTGGACTTCTGTTTTGTCATGTTCGCTGTAGGGTGCACGACGCACACATCCTCCAAATATGGAGACTGTTAACTACAGCAGAGACAGAGCAGACAGTATCTTGCCAGTGTATAAGTCAGTTTTAACATGATGGTGAATCAATTTACTGTAATTAAGACATGGTTTATATATAAATCCTACACTTTTATGACATCTCCTTACATGCTGACAGAGCCTACCAGACATACAGTGTGTTCACTTATAAGCTGTACTCAGTAGCTACATTTAAAAAAGGTCAGTATGTAGTATTAGTGATCTGAATTTAAATAAAGGAAGCAAATGTGTTAAGTGAGGAGGGATTGAACTCCAATTGAAAGCTTTAAAGCATTGGCCTAGGCTTCATTAAGAATGGCTAGCTCTTCAAAAACAACCGTTAAAATCAGCATGTAATTATCCGGCAAGTGAGATGAATTCCTAATTACCTATGGTTACAACTGCACAGCAGTCCAGATGTACAGTATGGCTCACTTAAAAAATATGATCAGGAAGTCTCCTCAAAAGGGTGCAATAACCTCTAATGTTGCTTCGCAGGTGTTGTTGTTACAAAAGTCCAGGAAACAGAATCATCCACATAATCGTTTTTAGATAGAGAATGACAGACTAAAGAAGGTCATCGTCAAGTACTGTTGCTAATGTGAACATGTAAAGTAAGAAGTACGTAAAGAAACAAATCAACCTATAAATAATAAAAATTGTAATTATTTCTTTCTAGAGTTGGCAACTCAATTCTTCCTGCTGGTGATTCTCAATTGGTGATTCTTCAGCACAGCCTTATCAAAAATATAACACATTTATCAAGGTCACTCTTCACTTAAATGGCTGTACAGTTAAATTGTCACCATAGTACCGACTAAGCACCAACATATACTATACAGGATATATAAATACACGCGCACGCGCACGCACGCGCACGCACGCGCACGCACACAGACCACAATTTTTTTATTCACGCTTGCAAGTTGAAATTAAAATGGCTGGCTCCCTGCCAAGCAGACAAGCACAGTCTAGTGAAGGATGTGTTTGTCAAAGCAGAGATCTACAGTCAGTCCATGTTCACTCAGATGTCAAATACTCTGTTTAAAACTCAAACTGGCATCCTTTCTCCACCTCCCGATCCTCACGCTTACTGCATTATTCATAAAATCTCCATAGACGACTGCATGGGAAAGAGGTATTCTGCTTTTCCTACTTTGCTGTGTAACCAATAACAGTTTTTCATCCTTGTAATGCATAATGCCATTGGTTTGGATTTATATTCAAATGGAGTAAGAGTACAAGGTCATAACAAATATCACAAAACAGCTGGACCATAATCTGCACACATCAGACTTATAAATGTGACAGTCATCAGCGCTCATTATGGCATTTGTTTTCACAAAGGAGCTGTTGCTGTCAGTCCAGCATGCCATAGTCATGATGGGTGATACTTTTCACTCACAACAAGTAGCACTGAATTCTTACAGACAAATCCAGATTGAAGGCGAAAGTAAACAAGCCACCATAACTGCTGCAGTCACATCTCACTTTTAAACTTCAGTAACACTGCAGTGCATCAAAGGATTGTACTTTTTAACAAGAAATAAGTCAGGGGCATCTTTAAGGACCTGTTGCATTTTGAAAATATAGCCATGAAAATGCAATTAAAAAATTTGTTATAAATAAATTAAAAAAACATCCAGTTGTAGACATAAATCTAAATGTCTTTTCACTTGCAAATCACCCAAATTACATTTACAGGGCTATACCCTTATCAGCTAAGGAAGTGGTTCTCAAACCTTTTCTGTCACATCTTCTTCAGAAAATCAGAGGGCAGTATCCTGCTTATACCATGAAAAAAAATAAAAAATAAAACCATTCATTTATATTTTCATGCGTATTGTAATCAAAATATAAAGTTTTTCACAAACCATAACTTAGTTTCACTGGTAACACCTGAGGATTTGACTAATACCTAGAACAGTCATCCCATAAGGTTCTTTTGCAATGGAAAAGTTGTTCACTACTCCTGTAAATAGGATGAACCTTAGAAACGACTTGGCAACAGGAGATATTTCTAGTCCTCTCTACTCATAGAACCCTTTGGCTCAGCTATAAGCCAGAAAGCTAACCTTATGCTAGCAATATTCAAAGTACGGTTGACAAACAGTAAATATAATTAGACAGTACTTTTTACACTGTTCCCACTATCAAGATTTTCACAAACAAATGATAGGCCATGTGTGTGCTGTAGAGCACAGCCTAAAGTAGCGAGCTGATATTGTAAATGGAGGGTTTGATTGCGTCGATGTTGTTATGGTTACTCATTAGGCTGATACTATACTATGCTGATACTATGTAGCCAGCGTTTAGAACATTGAACAGACACTGGAATAACTTAGTAGGTGTCCATTATCAGGAATGAATGGACACCCTGCAGCCAATCCGAATCACTATTCACCCAGACCATGGTATAAGAAGTGCGACCAACTTCAGGAAGGTGTACATGTTGAAGAGGTTGCACTATATTGAGATTGTAGGGCCTCGGAGCGAAACAATCTGAAACATTTCAAAACACCAACTGAAGAATACTGTAATGCATTTACCAACTTCTGAAAGTAGACAATAAAACTATGTGGTGTTGTGTTTAGCCATTCAGAATGCTGCTGTCACTGCTGAAAAGGGCAAATGCTGGCAGCAAGTGACAAGAAAGAGGGGTTATTATTTGTGTACTCTGTACTAAAATCTCAAATCCAATCAGAAAATAATTATTCAATTAAAATGATCTATATGATGTCAAATGATTTTTTTCCAGCATGTCTGCCTCACAGTCACCCCCACAAGCTCTACAAATTTCAAGCCACAATCCACATCCCACATCGAGGTTTGGCTTCTGCACCTTAGCTTACCTTTTCTGGGATCAACTGATTCTGAATCGAAGAGCACAACATATATCTGATCACCTCAAAGAGAGATGGCCATAAATGTTGCGTGTTCAGAATTTCTGCATCTGCCATCATGAACACAAACGATAGTAGAATGAAAACGGTCAGTGTTTGTTGCCTTTTTATGATAGAATCCAGAAAACTGCTGGAGCCATTAGTTAGATAACCCATTTACTTGTTTAAATTAATTAAAAGCCTTGTAAAATATTGTAAATACACATTTGCAGAAGCCCAAAAATGCATGGTCACACACAGCGTCTGTTTATGGGTTACAACAGAAAGCCAGGGCGCTGCTGAACTATCCGTCCTTGCCATTGAAGAATATTGATTCCAATGCAGGGCAGACATTTTTATTCCTCTTACACAGATGGCTCTGCTTCCAGTGCAAAGTGATTCAGAATGGAAATATGTCCGGTATCTTGTCTGTTGAATCAAATGGGAATCAAAGTCATAAGTCAGAAAAAGGTGTAAATTAATTGAATGAAGACAATGCGTTTGCAGCATTTATAATCTAGATTAAAGATTTGTACCATTAACTCCAGCACTTCTTTCTCCCCTGTGAGGACTGCTTCTATATCACAGCGGACATCACGCTCTGAGTAATTTCACTCAAGGATTTAGTGCACGTTACACTGTAGCTCAAATAAATGTTATTTAATCAATAGGGAAGTATAGTGCCATAATAAAAATCTTGAGGTCCTCACATATATAGGGCCCTAAATCATTTTTCCATTTGCTGTGTTCATCAGTGTTTTCTGCTAATAGAAATTCAGCTTTCTTAAGTGTGTGATTGAAGTTTGAGTGAACCTGCTCAAGAAAGCTGTTGTGGGAATTAAAGTTTTATTTTGCTCTCTCCACATCAAGCAATATGTTCTATTAGTCTATCATTAAATGTGCATGTGTGTTATGTGGCTAACGTTTGAGTAATTTAACAGACGATGTTATACTAAATGAGAGACTAAGCATGAAGTGTGTGAGAGAGAGCGAGAGAAAGATTGTCTTCAGTATAGCTGGTGCCTTCCCTGTAGGACAGACAATGATTGATGGCCAACTTTGACTGCTGAATGTGATTTCTACCTGACAATCAATCATATCAACGCTCACAGTCGCAGCCTGCAAAATGCAGCCATACTTAGAGGGATCTGTTGCCGAGGACGGAAAACAGGATCTTAGGTAAGCATCATACGAACACTGCTGCCTATGTTTGCCCTGTCTGTGACCTTCCCTGCAGATTTGTTCAATACAACCAGTTTGATATTGCCCCACCATGCCGTTCTCTGCTCCACAGGAAAACCCACACAAATTCTCTGGGTGGGACAATCCTTAGTCACTTGAGTTATTAGGCGTATTGAAACACAGCATCCTGGGACACAGTTGCCAAAAGCATTTGCATTATTTCTCATCATGCCACAGCAGGAAGACAACATACACTCTGACTGTGAATCGCTGCTGCCACAAAGTGAGCAGATTCCCTATGAGGAACACTGCCTGCTGGCAGCAATCTCGCTTGTTATTATCCCCCTCCAACCTGAAGATAGACAGGACCAGCTGCAACCAAGTCACCTGACCATGCATCATTTCACTGCTTTTCTTTTTCCTGACAGGAATTGTGCAGTCCAGTGGCAAATGCGAAGCATCTCCGTATCAAGACAGGCGGGGGATTATCCTTGTAGAGTCTGTACTTCTGCAGCCTGCCACCCTTTCTTCTTTTTCAAGCCAAGTTTGAAGATGACACAATTTGTCTTCTTGTGTCTCCAAAACACAAGTGTCTTGTGTTTTATTTGTTGATTAAAATGATAATAGAGCATTGCATGTTGTATCAGATTGGAGTCATTTATAGATGAAAACCCACCAATGTAATGAGACTTTACATTACAGGCTTTTTACACAACAGTGTCGCTGGAAGATTATAGAAGGTAATTAGTTGCTAAAAAAATGAATAAGAGATCTCATAATTATACCAATATTTATCAAGTCAATCAAAGAAAACAGCAAACATTGTTTTGGCACAGTTATACTCACCCACATAGATAAGGATGTGTGGCTATTTAAAAATATATACTCTGCAGTTCCCATGTTTTATTATGTGACGGGGTGAATATGAGTCTTCAACAAAGACTAAAATGCTGATTTAAACCTGTTATATTTTTAATGATCTTAGTTTTCTTCAATGTAATTCCACAAAGTGGACACGTTTGGATTTTGTGTTTGATGTTTAACCATATTATTCTCTATTTGATACAACGTGCGAGTCTAAACACACTGAGGTGTGCAGACAAATTTAGCTGGTAATGTCTAAAATTGTAAGTCGGGACCAGTGATTGAAAATTGAAAAAAAACGTTCCACAGTCAAAATGTACCTGCAGTAAAAATAATCCATTCAGCAGTTTATGCCCTCATTACATTTGCATTACCATACTTTGTTGGAGGTACCGCAAGCAAGTTTCTCAGTCACACCACAGTGATGTCACAACTCTGCCAGGAAATTCTTCAAATATTTAGATTCATCTTATGTAAATCCTGTTTCCGCAATTCTTGCTCCTCTTTTAAAGTTAACAATGTCAATGCAATTAGATGATTCCCCGATGGGCCAAATTAATAATGCCAGCTTTTTTAATGATAAAACTAAGTGCTTTTCCCAAATATGTTTGTTGTGTAATACACAACAAAATAAAAAAAGACATTGATCTTTGAAGAAGATTGGGGAGTTAAAGTTAGAAGAGATTTTATCACTGACGGTTTATTCCCCAGACTGGCAGGATAAATCTGGGTGGGCAAAGTGAACGAGCAGCCCGTGTATTTGTGACGTTGTTGTGGAAACATTGCCAGATATTTCCATCATAATGTGACATACAGTTTTACTGCCACTGTGACCTACTTTTTAAATTACATTTCTCAAAATGTCGATACAAGACAGATTGTTTTGATTATTTATAAGCACAGTTTTTCCCATGAACAGGGCATGTTGAATCCCAGTGAATCAGGGATATCCATTGCAAAAGGAAAAAAAGCGCAGCGATTGACAATCGTGGCTAGTGGAGGAGAAGAAGAGCTGGAGAGAATTCCCACATCATTTGAATCCCAAGAATGGTTGCATTTTGGCTTTTGTTAAATATCTTGACGGAAGAAGGGTGGTGGACAAAACTGTAACAGTGTGTAGACATTGTGTGACATGAAAACCGTATGATAATTTGAAAAGCCATAAACTGGTGTGTCAGTGACATGAGCTATGTTAAGTTATTTAATAAATAATAGATGGAAAACAAAGTTATTTATCTCACTTTTGTCTTTTTTTCTATGAATCCAAAAAAATGATCCGAGATCCGTGACTCCAATCCAAACCGTGAGCACAATTACAGTAAGTTCTGAAAGTTTACAGAGAACAGCAATGAAAATGTATAAAACATTTTGTTTATTCAAATACAAAACATAGGAAAGCAGAAATGGCACAGTCTGAACATTTATGAGCCCGGAAATGTATAAATGAAGATGAGAATGCAAAGACACAGAAGATATTCATCATAAAGGGGAAACTTGAGAGAGAAAACACAAGCCTCTTAAAAGGTTCTTATAATTCAGCCTTTAACAGTAGGCTGAAAAGTGCTTTAAAAAAAAAAGAGCAACATGGCAGGTGCATGATTGGGGGTCAAGTGTTCCAAGTCCACGCTGCTAATTTGTGAACAGCTGGCAGAGATCACAACATGCAGACACACACACACACACACTCAAGGGTGATTTATGTGGGTCTAAAGAACAATTGAAAATGAGGCACTGAACCATGTACGACAGGTCTATGGGGAAGAGTCTGTGGTAGCTCCGGAAGGCACAGTGTGGCTACCATAACACTGAGTGATGGAGAGTATGGCCAGAGGGACAGTGCATGTGTATGTGTGTGTATACTGTTTGTCTGTGAAGGCTAGCTGTGAATGTGCAGTTTGGGCTTTCAAGCATCAGTGTTTATACACGTGTGATTGTCATTTTTTTACTTTGGCGAGTATTAAAAAAATGTGAAATAGCTATGGCTTCCTATAGACTTGATTTCCTAGATAAGGTTTTTACAAATTAACAATACACCAGCAGCTACTAATCATAGCATACATTTAATCAGTGGGGAACTACTGAATTCACCAGCTATTGTGCTTGACTAGGGAAAATCTTTCTTTCTATGACAAGGTTGGAGATCACAAATATAGCACTGTAGCATGTGGTAAGTCCAAGAGCTTGCTGTTGGTCTAGGTTTCTCTTAAGAAACAATAGGGAAAAGAAGGAACTACATTTATTTAGCCATGAGCAAAATCACAGTCTCTTGCTCTTATGTTCAGGCATCGATTCCTACAATTATGTACAGTAAACAGAAGAACTAGAGTTTTCACTAGAGAAACTTCCGGTTACATTTATTGAATGAAACTATTTTAGACTTGCAGCCCTATTCTCTTGGAGATGGATGACATCTAGAATCAGCAGAGGAAGTAAGCCTGTTTGGTTGTGACTCTAGGCTCTCACATGCTCAGGATAAAGATGAATCAGAGTCCTTGGCAGTGTTGCTGTTGTCCAAAGGTTGTGTCTTATCCGTCTCTCTGTCCCATGAGCCAAACAGTAAGGCTGACTTACTAATAAGCACTGGCACAGTATAAAACCACAGAAACGGCTGCAGAATCACATCACTGGAGCTTGTAGTGTTATAGTGTCAAAGCTACTAGCATACATGTGTTTGCCGACATGCACGCTTTCCGCCTATTCACTATGTCTCCATGTAGCAACAGACAGACATCTCTTTGCCCTAATCCTAACCAAAGAAAAGGTCAGCAACTGTGATGTAAAATGTACTAAACACATCTTTGGGATATTTTTGCCAAATAACCAAATATAGCAGAACAATACAGCCAGGGATACAAGGAAATGGAAAAAGTCACCAAAATAATAGCACTATTATTGTATGTATAAAACATCCCTCAGTCAGGATTTCTATATTAAAAACAAGTCAAATTTTGTTGTGGAACAATGGGTAGTTTTGGAGGACGTGACTGGCACACTGCACAAACTGTGGAACAGGTAGAAACAGGGTGACATAAAAAAAAAAAAGAGTACATTATCCCTTTTTTGTTAGAGGTGTGTTTCAGTCATGGCCAATCAAATAATCCACTGTCCTTACCTTTCAAAGCAGGGTGCTGAAAAAACATATTATATTGTGAACAGTCCAGAGTTGGCCCTCTACAAAAGCTTTATACCCAGAGGACACTAAAATCGTTTGCCAGAGGTGCAGAATGACCACAAGTGAATATATGGCACCTTAGATTAAATTAGTTTAGGAGAAAACACACACGCTTCCAATGTTACTGCTGCCCTGGGAGATCCATTGTCCTATGTAAGAAATGGTTCCGCGATATTAAGTGAAGAGCCTAACACAACTGGAATAGTGGACCACTGGGACTGACAACTATAAAAGATGTGGCTTGCCTCCACAATTTTTGCTTGGCGCACTGCAGCGCATACTGATGGCTCTTTGTTGGCTAGCAATCATTCACCCCACCGCCACATGTTGCAGCTGCAATGAAAAATACAAGATTTTTAAAGTATTTTGATCAAATTGAACTGACTGAAACAGAATTTGCAAAGGGTGTAAAAATGAAACAGAATTTGTTAACATGTCATAAAGATAACACAAAAGACTACGGCAAGTGCTTTTGACAAGGAAATGCTGGTAGTTCTTGACATCAAAAGCGCTCTGTGCTTAACTGTTATTGACACCACTGCACCTCTCTTTCCACTTTGGTAATTCACCAAAAAGCAACCAGCAACCAAAAGAAAACCTCTCAGCCCCAGACCAGCTCAAGCTCTTAATATTAGCAATCAATCAATACTTTTAGCATTTATTTGAAATGCTAAAATAAGTGCAATGCTTTAGTAGACACATTTTATTTTTTAAACACACCCTGCAAGCATCAGACAAATGGATTCACAATGCCCTCAAAGTTCAAGGTTTGCTACACTATGAGGAAAAGTTTAACAAAGTCAGGAGAAAAAAAAAGACTTCAATCCAGAGGTCAAAAACAGCTAACGAATAACTTTTTATGCATCATGAATGTTTGGAAATACAGACATTGGTGAGTTTTTTTTTAGGCAGAGCACACAACTGAAGTCCAGTGCAAGAGAGATGCACCTGTTCCCTCTTACGGATTTTAAAAGCAATTAGGAGATTCTTGTTAAACACTTTATATTCAAAATATCTTATTCATCACTAAGGAAATGCAATGTGGCATTACAAACACTATATTCCACTATAACTACACATCCTATAAACATATTTGATTCAACGTGTTACTGAAATTAAAGGATCTCTACTAGATGATGAGCTTCATATTTTGATCGTTAACCTACATTTCATTTGGAACAAAGGTCTTTACTGCTATCTAATATAATTTCTTCTTTTACATTCATGAATACTTTAATGGTGAAAATCTTCAAGCCATCCTTCTTGTGCTGTCATCTCAGTCAGATTCTTTTCTTCTTTCCATTTGAAGAAGGGGGGCACCACTTCAGGGATACACAATGCACTTAAAAAGGCCGCAGCCTGTGTTGCATTGTCTGTTTGTTTATTTACCTGTGTGTGTGTGTGTGTGTGTGTGTGTGTGTGTGTGTGTGCGTGCTGTGTGTGTTGTTAGTTACACGCAAATCCTTCCTCTTTTTTCCAAGAACAAATGAACTTCTCAAGACCAAATATCTCTAGGATTTGGATGATCAATAGTTTGAGAATGTAACCCAGGCTTGATGAAGAGGGGTCAGCACACTGTATGCACCTGTGGGACTAGAAGCACTTTGCAGACCCAGTTTCTGCACTTGTGCCTGTCGTATCAGTAAGTGCTTTGTATGTTATGGGAGGCCTGGCCCTCCCCTGTGGACATATTTATGTCAAGTAAACAGTACTCCCTGTATTTCTACTCCGTATTTTACCAAAACCTCTTACGAGCCATGAACTTGGCCAGCTATTGTTGTTCCTCTCAACTCCTTTTTAGGGGACTGCAGTAATATTTATAACCGTTTCCGCTCACTCCATTTCCTTTCACTCAGTAAATTACCACATATCATGCTGTGGAGCATAAAATAATTCTCCTTCTGGGTTTCATTACAAGTAACCCTCAAGAGGTCCTGGAAATAAGCTCTAGAATACAAAGTACATGGGTGTAGAGCTGGTGTATTCCTGGACCCAGCCTTTGGTGAACATACAGTACAGGGACCAATTGAAGAATGTTTCTGGGCAACGTAACTGCAGTCCAAGCAAGACTGGCAGGTAACCCGTGGGTCTAAATGTGTGGAGGAAGTCCATGTGTTTGACCTTTATGTTTTCCTCTGATTGAATCTAGTCTCAACCCACTCAAGAGAATTTTTAAACTTCCCACAGAGGCAGACAGGATGGTCGACAATATATCTGTCTGGTGTTCTGTCAGGTTTAACCCACGTAGCTTCTTTAGCATCACCTCCTGATGTAACTGTGATGTAGGATGATGTAAACTGTGCTGTGGACCTAATCCAATGTTTTTCCATTTGGTATAGAGCTTACAAAATCACAAATCGAATTTCTCAACTCAACCCTGATCTAGCTGACCTGATGGAGCACTGACCAGACTATGAGCCATTTAATCTGTCCAGTAGCAGAGTAAAGCAGTACTAACTAGAAACTGAGCTACTATTATTGCAGTATAACATGCTTACAACTTGATTTCACATTGATTACTTACAAAGGGAAGACATCAAATGAAAAAGCGTACTTCTTGCCCTTTTCTATGATGTCTACTTTTTCTTGTTTGGGGCAATTAGCATATTCACATGTTTTAGAGATAAAGTGCACAGTCTGGTGAAAAAACTGCAGTATAGATTATAGCTGGCTATACATAATTCCCTGTGAGAAGTAAGGTGTCTTATAGACTTTTGGTATAGGGTTGTTGTAATCATAAATACACTGTATTGGGTAATGAATTGCAAGTAAATGCTTTACAAATTAGCTTTTGAAACCACTATAGCTGCTGATCACGTCCTATGAAATATATGCTTTTTAGCTCCATTTGGCTTTTTCTACTGTATAAAAAGGTTTGTTGTTAATCGGCATGCAACATACAAAACAGTGAGAATTTCAATAGCAATGCCTATTCACTTTCTTCTGCAGCCCCTGCTTAAAATTGACTGTGATGAAAGATATCAGGTTGGGGATTCCACTGACTATAATGAATGTAAATTGACTCACCACCAGTAGAATGGAGAGGAAGACTCATTTCAATGTAGGACATGCGGGATTACAAGAGCAACTGTCATCATATTCACAATCCACTTATTCATTATTGTTTTTCAAAGGACAGGTGGGCTATCAATCCATGACAGTAGCAGAGTGCACTGAGAAAAAGGTGCTTGTGTTGCCTCCAGGTTGGGATTTTGTGATGGAGCATGAATCTGCTGAGGCATGAGTGAGTTACTCATAGCTGGTGTGATCGCAGCACCATGGAGACCATTCAGTGTTGGTGTGGCCATGGGGAACCTCGAGGGGGGATAATGACATTTAATTTAAAGATTTGCAGCGTTTCATGTGTCAAGTAGTGATAAAAGGGCCAAGTGACAATAAATCTTTTTTACCTCAGCCACCATGATCTCCAGGCATCTCAAGGAAGGAGTCTGTCACCTAGACTAACACCTGGATGAATTTACAAATAAGAGAACAAACAAGAAATTAAATGAATGAACTGAAATGTGATTTTAGGAGAAAAACAGCAATGGCTTGTCTGTGTCTTGTCCTCTTGAATCCCTTCAACTCCTGAAGCCTCCCGTTTTAGCTGCTGTGCAGCAAGGCAGAAAATAGAGAAGAGCTCTCTCAAGAGAGCAATGGTCAGCAATGTTGCGCTCACCACTGTGAGGCAAAACAGATGATGGTAAGTCTATAATTAGGTTAGGTTTAACTGTTCTGTAGCATATTTCTTGAATTTTATTCACGGGAGGAAAAAAACTAATGAAACCACAAGGACCAATAATTGTTGCAAGTCACATGACATTATTTTAACATTAGATCAATTTAATTGGTTCTTAATTTCTTAAATTGTGATCGGGAATCCTGTGATGAAAAATGAAAACTCGCTCCAAGCAAAACGAGTGAGTTTTCACTCAAATACAGGACCAAAAGTGTTAGAACAGAGAATGCATAGTAAATAGTAAAGAATAAATAATAAATCCAGTTGATTTACTATTTATTCAATCTATTATTTGTTTCAATGCTCTCACAGTGTTACATGCTGGTGATTAAAAAGACTAGGCATAAAATTACATAAAATACAAATTTCCTTCTACTGCAATATGCAATGCAGATTGTTTCTAACTATTGTGACTGCTGCAGGTTCCCTAAGCATTTTTTTATCTTTCGGTTCTAAAGCTGTGAATAGCAGCCTAGGTTGGAGCTGCTGAAATTGACAATTCAACAAGTGGTAACAGACTTGGAGAACAGACTGAGCCTTTCATAGAAAATGAGATGTGTTAAGTGTAGGTAAACCAAGCAGATGCTCTCCTCTGCTTAGTTTGCTCACTGGCCAATCTGAGAATCTGATTTAAAACATTTCTGCTTTTGATGGATACATTTCCAATCCATGAAGCAAGAGAAAAAACAACTCCAGGCTGCTCTGCTTTCTCTCTACAGCTACATCCAGCTTAGAATCCCAAGAAGCTCCATGACCAACTTAATAAAGTTCACTCCAGCATATCACGGGTAAAACTCCCAGTATACCTCCCAATGGGCGTCCTCACTAGGTGTCTCCCTACCTCAGCTGGCACCTGTCGATGCACAGAAGAAGCAGCTTGACTCTTAAGTTTTAGATCCCAGTTCAGGATCAATGAGCTGCTTCACAGAGAGTGAGTTCCACCACTCAGGGGACACTGTGATGTGATCCTTACACATACCGCCACATTTCACCAACAGTCAATCAGCCTTGTTTAAACATTCAGGCACACATGACCAATCCATGACCCCTTCTGGAGGCCATGCTGACTTACACAAAGTGTTCATTGTCCAACCTGCACAACATCATCCAGAGATTCCCACAGCATATTATAGTAAATACGCACCATGTTAACTATTAAAGCGTGTCCTCGCTAACATCAGGAGAAATTAATACATTTATGTTTAATCTGCAGGCGCTTTGTTATATCATACAGAAAAAGGCCTTGTTATAGTCATGCAACTACTTACGTCACCTGGCAATTTAACTGGTGACTAAATGATTTGACAAGATGCATTAGGATGTGTTTAATTCAGGGTAACAATGATTGATGGATCACATTGTAGGCACGGTATTCTTGTATAATGCCATTTTAAGTCCCATCATAAAACATTACTACATCCTGTCAATTGTAAGGTAAACTGTATTTATCAAGACACTTTTCTGAACAAAGAATTTGTCTATTTGATGAAATAATATATTTTCCTATTCTCAAACTCCCCCACTGGCAAATTGCATATTGATTTTATTACTACCACACTTCAAATATGCTCTCACTAAACTGAAAACTGATTTAATAGCATTGCAGTTCATTCGGCTCAGAGATACTGTATATGACTGTATACTGCCATATATATCTAAAGGTACACATTTTCAGAAAATGGCAAAAGGCTTTTGTGCCTATAGGATGTGGCCCTAGAGGCAAACATTGTCCTTAAAAAGGCACAATTATACTCTCAGCATGGAGGTCACATTCACTACTACATCACCCACTGTGATGTCCATTCTTGTTTCTATTATATGCCCAACTGATGCTCTGTGGCAGAGCAAGCCTTCAATTGAGCTGTAATTTCCCAATAGATGAGAGGCTGGCTTTTATTATGCATTTGAATAAATTGCATTTCCCTAAAGCATGAACATGCAATTTATTTGTGTTGTGTAAGCCAAGAGCATGCGGATCTGTGTGTGGGTCTGTGCATGCTTGTTTAATAATGAATACCTATTAAAACAATGGTAAGGCCTTCAGTTGTGTGCTCATGCACAAATGAAATAGATTAATAAAAGGACAAGGAAGACATAGCCATAACAGCACCTGTAATGCTCTTGATCTTACTTTTGTAACCCTTCTTATCAATCTAACAAAGCATGTCAGCAGGAAAAAATGAGGTTGAAACCAAAAAGAAAAAAAGCCATAAAAAATGATTTTGTCAAGAAAAACTGTGTTTCCACCTGAGGGGAAACAGTGAGTTTGTTTTCAATCAGGAGAAAGCGCCACATTGTCCCGGGCTTCCTTTCCTCATGCCTTTCCATTCCTCTTGGTCAAACACACACAGAAGGACTAGTCTGTTTCTGGCGGGCAAGAAATCCTATTACTTTTGAAACCACCTCGGTGGCACCAAATGATAGTCCAGCTGGGTGCTT
The DNA here is from genome assembly GCA_036023655.1 of Nannoperca australis. Taxonomy (NCBI): domain Eukaryota; kingdom Metazoa; phylum Chordata; class Actinopteri; order Centrarchiformes; family Percichthyidae; genus Nannoperca; species Nannoperca australis. The sequence goes on along the minus strand of JAVQJD010071532.1, from coordinate 1,926 downwards.
GATTGCTCTGACAACTGGCACTGATACAGAGGCAGCTAGTCATTCTACTGTATGTGCTTTTGGAACGTTTCCTTTGGGACTGGAGTCCGTCTTCCTGCACTACCTCATGCAGTTTCTATTATGCATTTATGGCTTCTTCCAAAGTGCTGATTTTCAAAATTTGCTGAGCACGAAGCAGGAATTAGGAAATACCAAGCACTATCATTTGCAAACTAGAGCCAAAGCAAGCCTGATTTAATGTGTATAAAGAATACGTTACTACATATAAATATGTTACATTGTGTGACAAAATGTCACTGTTATCAAATGTTATGCACATTTGTTTTAATTCATATCCTCTAATGGATAAATATATCTAAGATAACAAGAGAAAGATAATTACTTTTGAATAAAGGTAAAGGTTATCTGTAACTACCTTTTATAATGGATGCAAACTTAAGTTCCTCTCTTCTCAAATTATAAAGACAGCAAATCACAGAAGCACTAGGGAAACAACTATCAAATTTTTTGATAATCGATTAATCTGAAAAAAATGTTTCCCGTCATTTCATTCAAAAACAGTGTTCTTCCAAATTGACACCATCAACACAACAAACAAAAACAACTAATAAAGGCTATACAAGTGTGGAACATTTTGCTTTTCTCCATCTCCGCCATTTTTCCAATTTTGGGGGTTTTCTTGAAGTGAAGTAGCCAGCTCGACGACACAGCGTGTAACAACATACACCCAACAAATTGATAAGTAAATTTGTTACCAAATTTGATCAATACTTTTCCATCCCTGTCTCTACTACTTTCACCTTGTTTCATCCTTTTTTTCTACCCTTGCTTTCCTGCCAGAACAACACTGTGTTGGTCAAGCTCAGGCAGATTTAGCCTGAAGGCCAAGGGACTGTGTGGCCCCCTTGACAAAGTGCACCTGCCCACTTCCTAATGACTCCACCACCACAGAGAGACTCATGGGGAAAAAAGATGAGAAGGGAATAGGAACTGGACAGGAAGCACCTGTAAGTTTGTTTTACACTGGATAGTGGATTTGGGAAAGTTTATATAGTTCTTTCCATCTAAGCCAGTGTGAGTGGTCTGGTTAAGTATTGTAAACAATAATTGGTACATGCCCTTTGAGGGCTTTTTTATATTGAATCTGAAGATACCATTATGTAACGTTTTCTGCCCCTTTCAAGCTCTCTTGTCCTGGATGTCTTTCCCGATTTCTTTCTTAATAACTTTCTGTTTTTATCTGTGGCTCACACAAACAACACCCATAAGCATCAAGGATAGTAAAGTATGTAACTGAATTGCACTGTTCAATAGCATTTGCCCATTAGTGCTTTTACCCACTACTCATTGCCCATAAACATATTGGGCAGATATGTCGAACCTACATCTCACAAACAAAGGCAGTTTGGAAGCTTCAGGCTGCATCCCACTGATTCCATCCTATACCATAACATTGATCAAGAATCAAGATTGGCCCTAAGGAAGTCTTTTCTGCTCAATAGCATGTGTACTTCCATCTGAGTCTCCCCAACATTTTGTCAATACTATTCCAGTTCCGGCACTTTGTGAGAAGCTCTCTCTGCAAGCAATCTCCATGAGAATCAATTCAGGGCACAGAATGGCAACTGTCACATGCAGTGAATCCTGACACGTCTCTTAAAGAGCCTGCGCCTGTGTGCACACACAGGCACTGTGTTAAAGTGCCTGTGTGTGCCTTATCGTGACGGAGCCCAGAAACAAGCTAGGTCCATTCATTTCCCCTTGGCTGGTTTTAATTATTTAGGAGCCTTGTACTGAATACTGTAAATGCACGCACGCACGCACGCACACGCACACACGCACACGCACACGCACACACACACACACACACACACACACACACACACACACACACACACACACACACACACACACACACACACACAC